>PISX010031467.1:0-17342 GCA_004024625.1 Mellivora capensis
TAATATAAATATTTTAACAATATATATTATATAGTTATCATATATATGTAGATAATATATTTGTGTAAATATATATGTATACAGTATAATTCTTTATTAATGTAAACTTACTAAATATAAAATTATACTATAAAATGTAAAAAACAAAAACAAAAACAAACCCCACATGACTTAAATGAGAGTTCATTGGACCCTATGATTTCATCCCTCTGTTAACCCCTGCTTTATATCCCCATCTCTTAGCCCTACATTAAAAGTTCTTAGCATTTCTCATTCTGTCAAAGATTCCCCAAAATGCTGCAAGGATAGAGGGGAAAATTTTGTCTACCCCAGTTACCGGTAGAATTGAGAAGCAAGCAAAATCTATTTTCATCTCTCCTAGCTATTCATCTCTGCATTAGTTACTTTACCCTTTCCTGCAGGCATCTATGCCTCTTGTGTTTTGTCTTTCACAGCAGAGAAATATCTGCTCCCAGAAAATAATACAGTGTCATGGATTTTCAAGCAACTCTGATTTAGGTCAAGAACATTTCAGATATCAACAAGTAAAAGAGAGGGAACATATTTTGAACACTCAGAAAAATTTTGCCTGCATAACACATAGATATCACACCCAAGTGGGCCACTTCTGATTGCATGGCACTGTGATCCACTGCTCTGCATAGAAGATGGATAGGCTTATTATTGGATAGGAATTGTGCATTCATTCATTTACTCTTCATATTCTTTTGAATGATTGGTATAAGTCAAGCTCTGTCCTAGGCACTTCAGCTATAACTGAACTGATATTTGTGCCATACATAATCTATCCATGGAATTGACACTTCATTTACTTGGATATTTTTGCCTTACCTCATCACTGAAAGAACTAAATGCTCTTAGAATGGATATAAGCCTTAAGAGTGCAGAACCAAGAGAAGACACAGGGGATGAAAACCCAGGGAGAAGGTTGTTAGGTTATTGAGGTGCCAGTTAAGTGGTGTAGGAATGGCAGTAAAAACCTCAGATGATCCAAAGGAGATGGCAGTCCCAGTCAGAACAGATGTCCAAGGCTAATCAAGTGGTATGAGAGAGTCTATGGGAGTGGCACAGGGTCTGAAGCTGTGGGTGACAGTGGGAAGTCACACAGTTGTTGACATCACATAGGCAGAGCCTGAGGTATAGAGCTAGGATTCTAAAATCTCCCCAGATCCAACTGGAAGTAGACCTGTCTGATGTAGAGAAATGGAACGGACACTGAACAAGCCTAGAGTGATCCTCCAATATGCTGATGTTGGAGGAAACAGCCAATACATTTTGGAGAGATAGAATTTGTTAGGTATGTAACGGGATACGGGTAATGCACACTCTAGTATCTCAATCCAAGTAACAAAGAAATGCATTGCATCAAATTCTACCACAGGTACACTGGGTCTCAATAGTTACAATCTAAATACCAAAGCATATTCTAAGGTAATGATTAGAGAGAGAGGCTGTAGTTTCAATGACTATTGCAAGCATGAGCTGCCCACAGTAATTAGAAGGCTTTATAAGCTAGTCCAATTGCACCACAATTAATTTTTAGTCATTTGGTAAATTCTTAAGCTAGGTATCATGCTAGGCACTGACTATGAATGCAAACATGAACAAGATGAAATTTTCATCCTTGTTATCTTCTCTTAAAGCAGTATGGCATTAAGATATGTGGACTTGAGATCAGCCAGATTCCAAATTTGGGTTTCATCCCTTCTGAGTTGCCATGGGCAGGTTACTTAACTAATGAATTCTTAGTTTCCTCATGGGTCAAATAAAGATAATGTCCAGATCACAGGGCTATTAAAGTCAAATACAGCAAAGCATGTGGTGCCCTAATACTTAGCGAATTCTCAATAATTGTTAGCTGCTATTATCCTTTAACATTTTGTGAACAAGAACTCACAGTTGTTGAGAACCATAGTATGAGACTCATGTATGAGAATTGCTGCACATTAATTTATACCTGATGGCAATCTAGACTTCCTTCTGTCACTTTTCCAAGAAATACTACTACAGAGGCATTAGTGAGCTATGTTCATATTCAGGAACCTGTCAGAGTTCCTAACTGGTGAAATTTTGGCATCTTGGTTAGAGATGATAAATGTAAAAATTAATGAAACATAAACATGTGAGGGATAGAGTTGTAAACATGGTGGATGCTTCTTAAAAATCCAGAAACAAGGCACAAGACCCAGAAGCCTGAAGCTTCTGGGTGTAGAGCCACAGAAGGGGATCCAAAAGAAGCAGAGAAAAGTTCAGGCACAAGATACATTAGGTAAACTCTGCCACTTGACAAGAGTGCAGGTGAGGGACATGACTGCCAGTGAGGGCATACCACTGGGTTCAGATTAGACCAGAAAAGAAGCTTAGGGTGGTGGTAAATCTGGGCTAGAAATACAAAGTGTGGTATTGACTGTGGTTGGTAAAACTGATGGTTTGTCTGCACTATCAGATAGAGTGGCTCATCAGCAAGGACCAACAATTCCAGAGGGAGGAAAAAAGATATATATAAAGTCCAAATTAGAACAAAATTGGCCATAGTTCTGGTCAGACTGAGGTAAAGTGGCTGTGGTTGTCAAAGGCATAGGCTCTTTCTTAAGGTCTGAGTCTTCAGGGAGGATCTTCCCAAGAAGGAGAATGTCATGTCCAAAACAGGGCCATTTAAGAAATTCCCTGAGCACAATCTAGAAGTCACTGATACTTTAGCAAAGAAAGGAAAGAAGAAGGAGAGAAGGAAGGAAGGGGCTAGATCAGTTTAGCCTCAGTTACAACAGTGAAGACCTAAGGTGAGAAGATGCTAACCAGTTCTATACTGAGGTTGATGAGAAAAAAAGAATCAAAATGCCTCTCCCTTATACATTATGGCAAATCTAAAAGATTTGTCCAAAAAAGTTGCCTTTTGATGTCTGAAGTTAATCTATGTAGCAATGCAAATGAATAAAATTTAGTAATGAAAATCTAGGACAAATGCATAGCATTTCATCTCTTAGAAATGAAAGATTTAAATGTGTGCATGGCACATATAAGCAAAAGCTTATGTATATAGCTGATTGCTACTTTAAAATGAAACATATGCATACAAGTTCAGTTCATATCATTCCAATAATATAGGAAAGCAATAATAATACCAGTAAAGTCAGTCCTACCATATAAAGGGAAACCTTTCTCAAATCACTCAACAAATGAAATTTTGAGCTTTAGGGGCTACTGAAGAGAGGAAAAACAGAATTAACTTTCATAGGAAAGGTGATCGGGTAAATATGGACAATGTAAATCTTGCTTCTTTAGGAACTTTGTGAAAGTTCCATTGTCAACTGAGAGGGATTAGCATGGCTTTAGAACCCTGCTTCTGGGTAAACTTCTGCCCATCAAAACAAGAGCCACTTTGAAATTAAAGCTCAGATACCATAAAAGAAAAGTTCTTCAAAATTTGCACCATGTTCCAATAAATTTGCTTTAAATCAGAGAAAACAATCCTTAATCTCTGAGTAGAAATGTTTCACACTGTTGGCTCAGTCTGCTTAAACAAATCTAATCTATTCTAATATATCAGCTGTGAGAGGGTCTGGGGAAAAGGGGAAGGACCTGCACCCTTTTTATGCTATTGCTGTTGATGGGGTCACAAAGAGGGCTTGTTTTCCATTTTTCTTATGTCTGATAATAATCAGAATTGATGTGCAAACAGCTAAAAAGCCCAAGGTAACAGAGATCAAACAAGTAGAGACCCTGTGAAAGACAAAAAAGCATGAGACAATGAAAGAAATGAGTTTATTTAGGTTCTTGCAATGAGGATAATGTTCATTATTGAGAAACATCTAAGGAAAGGTGGAGTGAGGGCCTGCAGTTTTATAGAGGCAGATATGAAGAAGGATGGAGATGGGTCCTACATGAGTTGCTGAGAAATGGTGGAAATGAGTCTTATGTGAGGGCAGAGTGGTCTTTGAAGGTAGCCACATCTCAGAATACAAAAGCCAAATATCAGGGCTCAAATAAAGTGCAATGTTGTCACCCCTTTTTCTTCTTAAAAAAAAAAATCAATTGTTAGTTGGCTTAAATAAAATAGCTACTTTATTTTACACAATACTACATTATTCATACTTAAAAACTAAAGTAAATGAAGTAGTAAGTAGTACTACAAGTAGTACAAATAGTAAATTTAGAAACAACTGTGATGGAAATGCTTTCAAATTTATAGTTAAAAATAAATTACAAGGAAGAGAAGCAAAGTTTTGTAAAACATATATTTGAATTCTACAGTGGTTGTTTTTTGCAGATCTCTAAAACCAAAGAACTGGAATAACAAAACTAATGTATCTTTTTTTTTTTTTTTTTTTTTTTTTGGTGAATGAAGACTATACAATCCCTGAATCTGTTTCTTACACAGTGGTACTTTGATTATTATTTATTAAGGCAACTTTCAGAGATACATAAAAACAACACAATAGCATAAGGAACACCCATGTACCACAACCTGACCTCAGTGATTATTACTATTCTACCATTCTTATTTCTTTATTCCCTTAGAGGTTTTTACTCAAGTATTTTAAATAAAAAGCTAAACATTGTATTTAAACAAAAATAGTATGAATATTTAACTGTAAATGACTTGTTTTTAAACAAAGGGAAAAATACCATTATCAGAATCTTAAAAAGATCAACAGTAAGTCCTTAATGTCTTATATAGTGTTCAGTCTCTGCAATTTTCCTCATCAAATAGAGGTTTATTGCCTACTCAAATTAGGATCCTAATGAGGTGCATACATTGCATTCAGTTGAAATCTTTTTAAGTCTTTTTTAATCTCTAATATCTTACCTTTCCCTTTTTTATGCCATATATCTGTTTAATAATCTGAGTCTTCTTTTGTCACAGAATTTCTACATTTTAAGTTTGACTAATAGTATCCTTAGAGTTTCTTTTAATATGTTAGAATCTTGATTAAATTCAAATTCAAGTTTTATGGCAGGAACATCTAGCAACTTTTTGTTCAGATTAAATCCTATTAGGGTTGTGGATATATTAAATACCTTCTTTAGATGGATCCTGAACACAAGTGAATTTTTGGAGCTCCATCTATTTGGTCTATTTCTCAGCATCCAAAATGATCCCTAAAGAACAAACTTCAAATTCTAGGTGTGTCCACAGAAAAAAAAAACATGAAAACCCAAAGGATTGTATTTCTAAAATACTTTCCTTATTTGGACATAAAGGGACTAAACAGAAAGAGAGGCTCAAAGCCCAACTTCACAGAGTTCACCTCTCTTCCAGAGTGCTGTTTTGGGGTAAAAGCAGATCTTCTTCCTCTAAGATAATTTTAAACTCTCACTCCCATTTCAATTATTGATGTGTAATTACTAGATATCCACTATTTCTCATGTACAGATTTACTCTCTTCAAATGTAGGATCTTTTAGGTTTATTCTTTTTACCTTGGACCCAAAAATCACTTCCAACTTCTAGATATTATCAGGTTCTAAAGGAATAAATGTTCATCTTGATGAAGGTGAAGCTATACTTCTGGTTGTGCTAAAAGCATGTCAGGGGGGGCTTCAGGACAGGCCCCCCTTGAAGTAAAGGGAAGGTTGCAACAGAAGGCAAAAATGAGAAAAAAGAGGAAAGCAAACATAAATTACAAATCCTTCATGGTTTAAGCAAGGAATGGCCATGTCTATGTATTGAGTTAATCTGTCCAAACCCTTACAGAAGATCACTCTGTTTCTATCACAGAGATATTTTAAGATCTGTGAGATAAGAACATCAAATTTAAGTACACTGTCCTTTTTCTAGGATTCACAAATTACATCTGAGAAAGATAGAAACATAGATCCCTTTTAATTTATCATCTACTCACATCTCTTCCCTCAGCATCAGCCCTTTATTCTCTGAATAATTTTTATCCTTTTTCTTTGCTTATATCTCCATTTAGGTAATACTGGCATGACTTTACATGCTAACAGGCTCATTACTAGTTCCTGGTCATTTTTGTTTGTTTTTCATATTTTATCCATCTCCCACAGAAAGACTATAACTTCTAAATCATTTATTAGTCTTGGTAGGAAACTAAATCTTTTCTTTATATGTAATTTTTCTGAGTTGCTTAGATTCTGACTGACTTTATTAAGATGAATTGAGCCATGGTAGGGGAGGCTTCTTGCTAATAGTTAATAAAGTTAAATTTTGTATGTGCAAAATGATCTCAGGGCCAGGGTGGATCTTAGGATTAAAAACATTATTTGTCCCGGCTTTTAAACAGGGAACATTGCTGGTTAACTTAGTAGGAAGCAGAACAAATATCTGGTCAACAGCACCCTTGACTTTGGACACTTAATGATTTGTACATCTTGTTTGTTGAACTGAACTGGTTCACTTAACTCTAATGGCTATTTTCAAGGTTAAATTCATTTTTAAACCTTCAGCCATGGAAATGCAGGAAGTAAATACTCACAGAATGGCAGGCTTGTAATAGGAACATGGTGAAAAACAAGGTGCTCATTCGACTAAATACAAAAAGGAATCATAATACTGAAGCCAGTCTGAAGATTATATGACTTACTGATTGGGCAACAAATATGGAGATTTATTTGCCACTATTTAACCAAACCTACGTTAGCAATAGATTTCAATGCGAATAGGATCCAATAATCTTACTATATTGGACTAGCTTCCTTAATAGTCAATTCAATAATAATCAGCATTCTGATTATGATGTTAAGACACTTGACTTTTCCAGAATTATTTCTACTCACTGAGAGAGTGAAAATGGCAGCATTCAAACATAAGAAACATGATTATTGTGCTAGAGTGGGCATTTTAGTATAATATTTGAAATAAAGCTAAGGTATTCTTATCTTTAAAGGGAAGGCCAATGTATAAGGAAGCTTAAAAGATAGTTGAGGTCTTGAGGTACACTCTAATATAGAAACATTGCGTTATCTTATAATTCATGTGTTTAACAATAGCATTGAGATATAATCCATTTAAAGTGTATGATTCAATTTATTTTAGTATATACTCAGCATTGTACAAACATCACCATAAGGTAAATTTAGCACATTTTGTTGCTCCCGAAACAAATCCTATGCTCATTAGTAGTAACTCCACATTCCTTCCCTCCTCTCAGCCTGTAGTAGTCAGTAATCATCTTTCTTTCTCTATGGATTTGACTATTCTGGATAATTCACATAAATTATATTACATAATATGTGGTCTTTTATGACCGGCTTCTTTCACTTAGCATGATGTTACAAGATCCATTCAGTACTTCATTACTTTCTATTGCCAAACAATATTCCATTGTAAAGAACCAGTATATTCTGTTCATCTCTTCATTCGTTGGTAAGAATTTGGATTGTTATCACTTTTGGGCCAGTAAAAATAATGCTGCTATGAATAGCTATGAAAAACACTGTGTACATGTTTTTGTTTTGTTTTGTTTCCCAATTTTATCGAGGTATAAATTGACAAATAAAAACTGTATATATTTAAGATGTACACTGTGATTTGCTCTATGAATATATTGTGAAGTGATTACCACAATCAAGTTAATTGATACCTCTGTCACCTCACATAGTTACCACTGTATGTATGAATATGGTGAGAACACTTAAGATCTACTGTCTTAGACGGGGCACCTGGGTGGCTCAGCCAGTTAAGGGGCTGCCTTCAGCTCAGGTCATGATCTCAGGGTCCTGGGATCAAGCCCCATGTCTTGCTCCCTACTTGCTGGGGAGCCTGCTTCTCCCTCTCACTCTGCCTGCTGCTCCCCCTGCTTGTGCTCCCTGTCAAATAAATAAATACTTTTTTTAAAAAAAAGAGAGAGAGAGAGAGAGACCTACTCTCTTTCCAAACTCCAAGTATACAGACAGTATATTACTAACCATACTCACCATGCTATCCATCATCCCCAGAACTTGTTCATGAAAGTTCATTTAAATAACTTGGCTGAATTCATTCTGTGAAGTCTATTTTCTCCACTGTGCACAGCCTCTGTTGTCCCTACTCAGATATTTTTCCTTTATTTTACCTCTTCTCTTGGGTACCCAGATGCCATTCCTAGGTCAGAGGTTTTATTCTAGCCCCCTTAGCCGGTTAGATTTTTACCCTTATGCCACTGGATGTGTTGCTGCTTGGAGGCTGCTATCATAGCTCAGGGTGTTTGCCTTGTTTGCTAACGTTCACGAGGGACCAGGACCCCTGATGATTCATCTTTGCTGTTTTCTGAGAAAGAACTGCACACAGTCTTCCAGACTGCCAGAGATAAGTGGGATTTGAAATGTAAGCTTGGCTTCCAAGGAAGTTGTTCCCGCATCAGGGCTTATTGTTTCATAAGCAAGCTCTGCCTGCCCCTGAGCTGGTGAAGCCTGAGGCATGCACATGGACTTCCCAAAACCCAAGGTTGGCAGTTTTTATGGACTGTTTGGGGGACTATGTTTCTCCAACCAAATTCATATGTTGAAGGCTTTCCCTAGTACCTTAGAATGTGACTGTATTTCGAGATAGGGCCTTTAAAGAGATACAGTTAAATGAGGGTGTTAGGGTGGGCCCTAATCCACTATGACTGTTGTCCTTATTGGAAAAATACATTTATACACAGAGGGATGACCATGTGAGAACACAGTGAGAAAGAGGCCCTCTGTAAGCAAAGGAGAAAGGCCTCAGAAGAAACCAAACATTCCAACACCTTGATCTTGGACTTCCAGCTTCCAGAACTGTGAAAAAATCAAATTCTGTCATTTAAGCCAACCAACTTTTTGTCTTTGGTTATGGTAGTCCTATCAAACTAATACAGCAGTGATCCCAGGAGGCTCTTTCCCTGGTTCTGTTAAGCTTCTAGCTGCTGTGCCATCTTGCTCATATCATGGAACTATCAGCCTCCTTTTTTTTTTTTTAAGATTTCATTTATTTATTTGTTTGAGAGAGAGGAAAAGCAGACAGAGATGAACAAGCAGACTCCATGCTGAACATAGAGCCCCACACAGTGCTTGATCCTTTGACCCTGAGATCATGACGTGAGCTGAAACCAAGAGTCAGATGCCTAACTGACTGAGTCATCCTGATGCCCCAGTCTTCCTCTTAATTACTAATTTAATTTTAATTCCTAATAAACTAATTTCTTCTTTTCTTTTCTCATTCCACTGAGAATGTGACCTGTTCACATACAGTATTGCCTTATAGAACAATGACTTATACAAAGTTTTTCCTTAATTCATATTTGAGAATGAATGAATGACTCTACCATCCTGACCATAGGAATGCTAAATAAATAGTTACTGTATTTCAAATAAAATATAATTGTGTGCATATTTTTGAATGTATTACTTACACAGTGAATGTGTAAGATTTAGAATAGAGAATTTGATAGAACCCAGCAGAGTGTGTCCTCTATCTTCTTTCCACAGTTGAGGTAAGGAAACTGAAACTTATAATGGAATCATCAATGATGTTCTTCTCTGAACATAGGTTATTAACACAGTGATCTTTGTTGTCATCCCATAGCACTGGTAAAGAATTTACTTTTTAGCAATACAAGATAAAATAAAAACAGTAGACGTTTAGTCTCTATCTGCTCTGAACTCAATTTTTAAAAATCTGAATTAAGTCACAAACCCTAATTATTTTTGTCTTTATAATATTAAGTGATTTTATTTAATTGCTTTCCACTTTTAATTAACTATTCAAACACCACAATGTCATAATATTTCATGAACTATCCGTGGGGATTTTTACCATTTATAAGAGGTATACTTTACTCCAAGCCAAACCTCGACTTACATAAAGCCAGAATAACTAGAATTTTTCTATTTGCTTCAGAAGGATTGATGAGCTAGAGGGGCCACTGGGAAACTGAAGCAGACTCCGCACTGAGTACAGGGCCAGAAGCAGGGTTCGATCTTATGACCCTGAGATCACCATCTGAGCCCAAACCTAGAGTTGGACTTACTGAACAAACTATGCCACCCAGGTGCCCCAAAACAAGACACAAGAGGCTTTCAAAATTTTTCTTGGCAGCTGTCAACCAGGTTTTACATTTTCAAATTCATGTGGACACTGACCTCTAAGTTAGCTGACAGCAATAAGGTTGGCAATAGGACTTCTCTTAAATAATAACCACTTGGTGAATAAAATCTGATTCTACTGGTTAGAGTTCTCTCAACCTCTGAAGCAAGGGGAATTTTGTGACTAATTTGAGATGGAATTACTTATCATGGCTTGGTATCCTGCTCTTATGATCTAATATTGCCAAGGAAATCAATGAATAAAGTGTTAAAATTAAAATGGGGGAAAAAGTTTGAATGAGGAAAGTTTGTTTAAAAGTGCCTTTCAAATTCTTAGCCCAGCTTGGAAAATAGCTTCTTTATAAAACTCTGAAGCTTTTCAGTTTTACTTACAGATTGATTTATATCCTCTAATTCATTGCCAAGGTCTGGTATACACTCAGTGCTGTGTGGTTTTCAATGTGAAAATGCACATTAAATCAAAGAAGAGAAATGGAGTCCTAAAGAAATGTTTCATTTAAAATTATGAAATATAAAAAGACTACTACTACCACTACCATTTTTAAAGTTCTTTAAATCCAGGAGTTTACATTCTATCTTTTAACCAGAAAATAATTAGCTTTAGCAACTTTAATAAACAAAGTTCTTTCCTACATTTGACTTAGAGAAAAAAGATTGATCAGAAGAAACTGAGTTAAAAATAATGTTTTAGTCTTTGTACTGAAGTCAGTTGCTGTCTGTCCCAGTATCTCATATATCTGCCCCTACATGATTATCCAGTGAAAATAATCTCAAAACCATAAACACTCACATCAGCAAAACAAAAACAAAAACAAACAAAACCCTTATTTTTAAAAATTATTTTCTTTACTGAGACTATAAAGAGAAGCAAGTTATTTTTTTTAAAAGATTTTATTTATTTATTTGACAGAGAGAGATACAGCAAGAGAGGGAACACAAGCAGGGGGAGTGGGAGAAGGAGAAGTAGGTTCCTTGCTGAGCAGAGAGCCTGATATGGGACTTGGTCCCAGGACCCTGGGATCATGACCTGAGCCAAAGGCAGATGCTTAACTGACTGGGCCACCCAGGCACCCTGAGGCAAGGTATTTTAGAAGAATTTATGACAAATGTTAAGCACTAAGTCTTAACACATTTATTTTTATAAGACATAGGTCCTACTTATAACAATCCTCAGCAAGTCTATTTATAGTTCCTATCCCCAAAATAAATCCTCAGTCTGACCACTTTTTACCATCTCCATCACCTCCACCAAGACTAGGGCTGAGACAGATAGAATGCACATATATAACTGTACTGGTCATTAAAATATTGAAGCACTTCTGGCAAGTTTGTATATAGCCTCTTAGCCATTGTGCTGAGCCTGCCAGGTGCCCGTGCCAGCCACTCTAAGCTTTCCTCTGAGACACCCTATGACTGCCCTGGATATAGAAACTGAAGGGTTAACACCTGACATAGCAGGAGTCCCACCCACATTTTGATCCTTGTGACTGGTCAGTATGTATGACATATGGGACTTAGATCTGCCCTAGACCAATGGGGCCCTCTCTTGCAGTAGACTCCCTGCTTTCATTCTTATCCCCTTGATGTCTGTTCTACAGGAAGGCAAGGTGAATTTTACAATTACTGTAATTTTACAATTACAATGCAAATCAGATCATATTGCTTTCCTCTTTAAATTCTTCAGCAGTTTCCCTTATATTTAGGATGAAATCCAAACTCCTACCTAGGCTTACTTGGCTTGCTAATGACTCTATCAGTTCCCAAAATCTAGTCAATGGCTATCCTACAATTTCCATCCCATGTGCCTGTTTCTTCTTTCCCTCTGCCATAATACCCTTCCCTTTGATGCTTCCAGTCCAAAACCAGCTCTTTCACTAACAATAAGCTCAAATGCCATCTCCTTAGGACATTCTTTGATCGACCTATAGCATGTAATCTCTCCCTCTCAAGCATTGCTACCAATATTCATTTTTCTATGACCTTAATTGCTGATTTTTATTTATGAATTACCTTCTCTTCTCAGTGAACCATATGTACTTTGAAAGATATATCTTTAACGCAGATATAAGCTTTCATTTCAGTCATCAGTAAGTTCTCATCCAGAATGAACTTGCCTTTCTGTTTATTAGCTGACTTCTTTCTTTATGATAAACCTCAGTTTTAGGTCATGGGACAAAGAGAGTTTTCATAAATTTGCACTTCATGGTGATTTAACTTTGGCTTATGGGAAGGGAGCTGTGACAATTCCCCTCAGGACACATTGCTGCCTGCTTAGGAAAACTTAACTATAGTTTATAAACTTGAAGGAAAATAAGGTAGAACAACTCCCTGAAGAGATTCTTTCCAGATGTTTTTTGAGTAAAGTTAAATCCTTATAATCATTCAATGTTCACTAGTCTCCTTGCTCAAGAGTTCATCCAACTATACAAGTCATATTTCTTCTCTAATAAAAGTTTTAAGCCAATGAAAGTATTTACTGGCATTGGTTCACTTCTATGAGAAGTGAATATTTTAATATTTTTAAGCAGATGATCTAACTGCAAAGCTAAATTATTTGTACTTCCCATAAATCCTATCTTTTATCATCAAACAATTATTTTTGGAATTATAATATTTTAGTGCCAGAGTTCTGGCACTATAGCTGTTAGCTATAACAATTAGCTAACTATAACATTTAGCTATATATATATATATATACACGTATAACTATAACATACATATATATACACATATAACTATATGTAGTTATATCTACACATATAACACATATATATGTGTATATATACACATATAACTATAACAATTAGCTATAACAATAGCTAACACCTAATAGAATATGCCAGGTATTGTTTTAAGCGCTTTCTATGCAGTAATTCATTTAATCTTGACAATAACCTCTGAAATAAGAACTATTAATACCATCATCCTTATTTTAAAAAAGGAAAAACTGAAATACAGAGAAGTTAAGTAACTTATCCAACGTCACAAAGCTAGTAAACAGCAGAGATGGAATTTGATCCCAGGTACGTCTTGTTTGGATTTATATGACATACATATCCTTGCTCTAACCCCTTTCTCCCTCACATAGTTTTGAGGTAAAATATTTGACTTCTCAGCTTCCCCTACATGTTGAGGAAGATTTGTGACCCTTCTCTGACCAGTAAGAGTAGACATGAGTTTTTGGGAAAGATTTCCTTTCCTGAATAAAAAAGAAAACTTCATAAAGAAAAATATTTGGCCATTTGCCTTATTTACATTGTTGCTCTCATATCCCAATTTTAAGATACTTATTATTTATTTTTTAGTGGGAGTTATTCTTTCTTGTTTAGTCAATACCTGAAAAATAGTATTAGGAAGAAAGGGAGAGTGAGATAGGATACAAGCAGCTTAAATTCAGGTATATTGCCTCTCTTCAGTTCCTCTGTGTGCTGTGCCCGGGGGCATGTCACCACTCCATCCCAACACTAATGAGGACAAGGATTGTGTCCTCAGCAATCAATGTGGTATAAATGTATACACACTCTCCATTTCAGGGTGAGCAGGGTTGTTTACTGTGAACTACATGTCACAGAATTTTGTTTTTATTTCTTTGGAGCAGGAGGGCAGTTGAAGTGATTTATTTATTTCTCTCAAACTGACTCTGGTGGATTGCTACCACTATTTTTCCTCTTTGTTAACCCATTGGCATCCTGCTTCTTTTAAAGTTGAGCTGTTAGCAGATTTTCTCTGTCCTTTGTTTTACTCTACAGCATGGAGGTTGGCCCAGTTTCTCGTACAGCCCATGCACAGCCTCAGACTCTGCCATTCCAAGTAGGGATTGATGGTAGGCTCTTCAGAGCCAAATAACCTATTTCCCCTTGTATGTGCAGAAAGGTCTGAAAAAGAAATTATCTGCAATCATTATCTTCCCTCCTGGGTTTTGGCACACATCCTTCAACTATCTAAACTAAGGAGTTATTTAGTTGCTAATTGCATTGACAATGAAGAATCTTTTCTCCCAGTTTGTCCTCTATTTTGCAACATTTAAGGGAGAAAAAGGTGTTCACAACAGCTTCCTTCCCCCTAATCTTTAGCAGATTTTTTTTTCTTTTTGGAAAGAGTCATATAAGTAACATACTCAGGGCCTTGACGCAGATCATTACTTTTTTTTTTTTAAGATTTTATTTATTTATTTGACAGACAGAGATCACAAGTAGGCAGAGAGGCAGGCAGAGAGAGAGGAGGAAGCAGGCTCCCTGCTGAGCAGAGAGCCCGATGTGGGGCTCGATCCCAGGACCCTGAGATCATGACCTGAGCTGAAAGCAGAGGCTTTAACCCATTGAGCCACCCAGGTGCCCGTATCATTACTTTTTGACTGAGTCTTTTCCTGGTTTATTTTGATTAGCTTCTAGGAAGCCCCAGTATGGACTTTAATAGTAAATCTCTTTCTTACCAGCCAGATATGTTCAGAGCCCAGGATGCTAATGATATCATAACCACAAACACCACGAAGGGCACTGCAATGGCTTCACAGTTCTCAGATACCTCCCACCTGATGCTAAGATTTTCAGACTGAGAACTGAGTGCAAAAGGTTTATCAGGGAGGCTAATAGGAACCAGATCTGTGGATTTTAGCCAGTGTTTTTTCAACTTCACCTCTATTGATATTTGGACAAAATAATTGTTTGATGTGGGGGAATGTCCTGTGCATTCATTGTAGAGTTTAGCCCTATTCCTGGCCTTTAACTACTAGATGCCAGTAGCAAATGCTTCTCGCTTCTATAACATTCTAAAATATCTCCAGACTTTGTCAAATGTCCACTGGGGGCAGTGGGGCCGGGGTGGAGGGGGTGTGGGGTTGGTGGTAGCAGCGGTGTACAAAATCACTCTCAGCTGAGAAGCACTGGTTTAAGATCGAAGAACTGTGATGCAGTTAGAATAAAGGTCTCATTGGATTGTTTGGAAAGCCCTGGAGCTGAGATGCTTTTCAGAATTGCCCCAAATCTGCTTTAATGAATATTAGATACAGGCTGCTCCCAGGAAAGGGATGTAAGTTTGGCAAGGCAGCTCCCTATAGCAAGCCTGAGCGGGCCTTAGGAGGGTGATGTCTCCAGCTCAAGGCTCCAGCAGCTGGGGGAGTGAGTGCTGCAGTCCTGAAAGGTGACCTGATGGAACAATAGCATCCCTACATTGGTCAAGCAGGGTTCCCAAGCCTCGTCAAATGCTTTTGAACATAAAATACTGAGTAAAATATTGGTCTGGGACTTGACCCCCATAAGTAAAGTGAGGGTTAAATAAAACAGTGCATGTAAAGTTTCTGGCATATGTGATGTGCTAATTAAGTTCTAGCCATAATTGTTTTGCTCACATATGTAATTCTCTAGGCATAATTAAAATAAAACAAAGCCAAGCAGATTTATGTACCACACTCTTAAGATAACCTAACCACTTTCTTTGGTTGCTTAGCAATGAAGGACAAAAGGACAAAGCTACCAGTGTGACCAAATACTGAATTTACATGATTGGAATTTTAGCCCCAAGAAGTCTTTCAATAGTAGATATTGTCTTAATGTGAAAATGACAATAAATACTCCATATCTGACCTTGTACTCATATTGAAATATGTTTCCAGATATAAAAGCTATCCTTCTCCTTTGCAATAATTTTCAACTGGGAGACATTTTCACTGAGCAAGAGTTTTGCTTATTATTTAATAAGTATAGACTCGTATTCACCATGATGAATCAACACATGCAATAGAATAATGTGTTATCTTAAATATCTTAGGTCAGTGGAGGAAAAAACCAGTTAATATGTGTTAATGATATTTAACAAATGAAATGACAAATGTAAAAACAATGTTTTCAGACTATTTCAAATAGAGATAAATAGAATTCAGTGAAGGAGAATTGAGTGATGAGAGAACACACCATAGCATAAGCAAGGTCTACTCAAAAGGACTGACATTTTGCTAATTAATCCCTATATATATATATAGAGAGAGAGAGAGAGAGAGAAGAGATATACATCACTCATTCTATTTCTATAGCTACCAAATTGCGAACCAACATTAGCAATAAGTGTAGTAGTAAGAATATGAAGAATATTTTGTTAATAGATTGTTAAAGCTTCTCCAGTATTATAATTTCAAGCACAACCACTGAAATAACTGAGTCATTAAAATAATGTGAGAGTAGTTTAAAAACAGCTTACTGTTTAACAGAAAGAATATCAACAGCATTAATGACAATGATTTAGAAGATGGTCCATCATAAGCAAAATTTAAGGAATCATGTTAACCACAAGTGAAGGCCTTGTTTTCAAACCAAAGCACATTTACAAACCAATAAGCTCAACTTTAGCAATTAATTAAAACACTATTTATCATATCAAATTAATTTCAATGTTATTAGTTCTAGAGTGCCCTTTCAAAATTTGGGTATTTTGGCATTTTAGCAAAAATAATTCCAAACTTAACCAGAATATGAAACATAATTATTTCCTGCATCTTAGTAAAGTCACAAAGAAGCCCCCCAAATTTGTCTAGAATTTTTTGAAACTTTATTTTTTTTTTAATTTTTATTTTTTATAAACATATTTTTTATCCCCAGGGGTACATGTCTGTGAATCACCAGGTTTACACACTTCACAGCACTAACCATAGCACATACCCTCCCCAATGTCCATTACCCCCCCCCCCCTTTCCCACCCCCCCCCCCCAGCAAACCTCAGTTTGTTTTGTGAGATTAAGAGTCACTTATGGTTTGCCTCCCTCCCAATCCCATCTTGTTTCTTTTCTTCTTTTTCTACCCCTCTAGTCCCCCATGTTGCATCTCCACTTCCTCATATCAGGGATATCATATGATAGTTGTCTTTCTCTAATTGACTTATTTCACTAAGCATGATACCCTCTAGTTCCATCCACGTCGTTGCAAATGGCAAGATTTCATTTCTTTTGATGGCTGCATAGTATTCCATCGTGTATATATACCACTTCTTCTTTATCCATTCATCTGTTGATGGACATCTAGGTTCTTTCCATAGTTTGGCTATTGTAGACATTGCTGCTATAAACATTCGGGTGCACGTGCCCCTTCGGATCACTACGTTTGTATCTTTAGGGTAAATACCCAGTTGTGCAATTGCTGGGTCATAGGGTAGTTCTATTTTCAACTTTTTGAGGAACCTCCACGCTGTTTTCCAGAGTGGTTGCACCAGCTTGCATTCCCACCAACAGTGTAGGAGGGTTCCCCTTTCTCCACATCCTCGCCAGCATCTGTCATTTCCTGACTTGTTAATTTTAGCCATTCTGACTGGTGTGAGGTGATATCTCAT
>PISX010031468.1:0-17349 GCA_004024625.1 Mellivora capensis
TTAGAGTTCGTGAGCCCCTTGAGGCACCACCGCCCCGGTCTTCCTGCGTCAGATGCTTCACTGACTGTGCCACCCAGGCGCCTTTGTAAAGCCTTGTTTTGAATGATGTGTATTCTCATAGCATTAGAGAAAATGACTTCTCACCTTTCAAGATAAACCCCAGGGGAGCTAGTGCTGGGTTTCCTCTCCCACTAGGCCCCTCTCCGGGGTTTTTTTTGGAACTTGTTAACTTACCCATCAACCTTTTCAAAGTTTCAACTGGAAGGCAGAGTGTGTTTACATTAGACATTGATGCAAACATGCAAAATGAAGTTTCATTGACCAGATCACTGGAATTGGTATTTTTAAAGCCTCCTTGAAAAGAATGTTCTCGCTTCATGAACTGGTGTTTTCTTTTTATATGCTTCATGTAGATGAATGGACAGAGGTGGACAGAAAACGAGGTATGCTATCTCTGGGCTGCATGCGTTCAGTCTGCATCCACAGGGTCCTTCATCACTGGGCTGACTGGGCAACCACTCTAAATATGTCTAAGGAAAAACACAGGCGTGAGTTTCTCTTTAGCCAAGAGACTGGTTGTACGTTGGAATCTCTCACTTAAATAAATACAGCATAGCATGTAGGATGAAAACCAAGCACAACTTGGCCAAAGGACCATATGGCACCGGAGGTATTTGTCTCATCGGTTCCAAGTTCTGCAGGCCATCAGCTACACTTCTGGGTCGGCTGTCCTACTTGGTAGTCCTTAAAACAATTCTGTGACAGTATCGCACAGCTAAAGAATTATGCTTTGACGCCAGAGGTCCTCCCTGAGCTGTTCTCCGCACACTGGTCTCTATTGAGTGACGGAGCCGGTGGCTGCACGGCTGCCGGACGCGCATGCGCTGTGGCCTTGTGCCAAATCTTCAGTTTCCCCTTCCGCCACGACTGGCGGCAAACCAAAAAAATTTGCCGGTTCCTCAGAATAAAACTTTAGCCTTTCTCCGCCTTAAATGTCGCAGGGACCTTCCATCACTTGACATCTGGGTGCAGCTGATGCATGTCATCAGCCATCGTCCTATTGAGTCTCAGTGCTCTCAGCATACCAAGTATGCTGAGGAGATGGCGCAAGTAGTATCTGAGAGAATGAGCATTAAAACCAAACACCCCATCCCAGTTTCACTTCCACCACCAGCTGTGTGACCTTGGACTTTAACCTCTCCAAGACTCAATGTTCCTCCTTGACAGAGTAAGGAGAATAATTCAGAGTTGTCTTGGGGCTTAAAAGAGAGAATGCATGGAAAGTTCTAAGCCCTGTGCCTGGAACATAGTAAGGATTCAAAAATGGTAACCATCCAGAAGTAGTAGCTTCTCCCTTTTACACTCGGTTCCAAATTGCATGTTCCTAATAAACAAATGTATAGCACAGGTGGTTGGTAAAAACTCAGTTGCTTTCATCAAGAGAATTATTTCATCAGGCCAGGGTTAAAGAAAAATCTAACTGAAGTGCTTGATATACTTTTATTGTCTTACCATTTCCTGTGAGTAATTTTTGGCCCACCTCTTGATGCAGGGCGGAATTTCAAGCAAGAGGTGTGGATTAGGAAGGCTGTTAGTGTATATGATTGAATCATTGGAATTTATTTTAACTTAGGCATTGCAAAATAATGAGCAGAAACTGACTTCCTAATCAGAACCTGGGACATGCAACTTGATCTGTTAAGAACTCAGTTGCTAACACTTTTGATGCAGCTGTGAAAAATTACTTCCTACCCTGCCCTTAGTCTCCGCCCCCCCCCCCAAACCTGGCTCCTAGTGCATTCCTGCCTCATGAAATTATGCAAAGCTCATGCAAGTGCCAAAAACTAACACCAAGACTGACTGACAGGTCTGCTTAAACCCATTTCCAGGTTTAACTTAAATCCAACGTGGGCTGCTTCTCTAGGGCAGGGATAGCAGCCCGTTCCACTTTGGGTGCTGGTGTTTATATCATGTCTGGTACAGATTTAGGCCCACCTCAACCAAGTGCTAGGGAAAGCACAGTGTGAGGTGTAAACTTGTCAATTTGTGCCCCCATATTCTTTCCAAAGACTTAAATTCTGGAGGTGGGAGTTCTGGGTACCAGGGCCCAATCATCAAACTGCCATGTCCTCTGTGGGGTCATTTGTATCCACTGCTCGGCCCCCAGGGACAGTGTGTGCTATACTCTGAACAACAGGAAGACTTTCTGGTTGTTAGTGTGCAAGGAGCCATAATGATATATAGCCTATTTTCTGCCCGGGGGAAAGCCTTCCTTTTGCTTTTTACTTTGCCAGAGTGACTAACAATCCCCCTGCAACTTTCTTTCTTTTAGAACTGATATATTTGGATCTTAGCTATTTTCACAGGTACTGGTAGGGACTCAAAGACCCTAGAGAAATGGCTCAGCACCCAGGCAAATGGCAGCATCTGAAAGCATTGACAGAATCAGCTGATGTGATCCTTCAGCTGGAATTCTTCCTCTTGGGCACACCTGTTTGCCCTACATAAATCCATGGAATGTTCTTCAAATTCTTTCTCTCAAGGCCTCACGTGTGGCTTTTCATTTGTACCTATTTGCTTGTAAATTCTGCTCTTGATACAGGCTATGGTAAGAGAAAGGTAGAAAACCCAGTTTCTTGGAGGTCCTTGCTTGCTTAGTTCAAAGCCAAAAGACCATTCATGAAGAAACCCAGAAAAGTTCCTAAGTCTCCACACTGTCCACACTGGGGAAATGTTAGTGCACATTAAGGGCAAGCTGCAGTGGGTTCACATTGTCAGATGTGAGAGATACCCTGTGTTGGTAATGGATTTGGTTCTTCCTCACAAAGAGGGTGGAGCCTCAAGTAAAGTCTAAGGTCAAGTGTGAGTTCAACACATCTGAAAGGAGTCAGTCATTTAGTTCGTTTGTATCAAAATATGAGGGATCCCTTCCCTCCTCTCTCTGTAGGCCTTCCAGGTAAGAGTTAAATGCAACCAGCCCTCAGCCCCCCCTTCCCCCAAAATTGCTCTTTGAGATCCCTTTTTTTTTTAAGATTGATTATTTATTTATTTATTTATTTGTAAGTAGGCTCCACACCCAGTGAGGAGCCCAACATGGAACTTGAACTCACGACCCTGAGATCAAAACCTGAGCTGAGATCAAGAGTCAGATGTTTAACCAACTGAGCCACCCAGGCGCCCCATGATTTTTTTTAAGTAATCTCTACACCCAAAATGGGGCTCAAACACAACCCCATGATCAAGAGTTGCATGCTCTACGAACTGGGCCAGCCAGGCCCCCCGATGCTGGCGTGGCCCCCAGGGTACTTCTATCAATTACTTAAAGCTGGAGAGGGTGTCTGAAACCATGACCTGAATGAGCTACCTTGCCTCCTGTCTCTAAAATACACGGTCACAACCAATCACCTGGTGCAACATTTGGCAAGAGAAAGGGGCATTTGTATCCTTCAGTGATAATCACTCCTTTAATAACTGATTTTGTAAAATTATTGTTAAGTCATCAGTTTTCTTTCAAGTTTTAATTACTATGAATGTATATTCATAGTATTCAGCATCCATATACTGTCACCCTGAGGCCAGGATATATCTTCCTTAATTAAGAATAATCTGTGTTCCAGGGCACCTGGGTGGCTCAGTGGGTTAAAGCCTCTGCCTTCGGCTCAGGTCATGATCCCAGGGTCCTGAGATGGAGCCCTGCATCAGGCTCTCTGCTCAGCAGGGAGCCTGCTTTTCCTCCTCTCTGCCTGTCTCTCTGCCTACTTGTGATCTCTGTCAAATAAATAAATAAAATCTTAAAAAAAAAAAAAGAAGAAGAAGAAGAAGAAGAATCTGTTTCAGGGGTACCTGGGTGGCTCAGTTGTTAAGCATCTGCCTTCGGCTCAGGTCATGATCCCCGGGTCCTGGGATCCAGCCCCTCATCAGGCTCCCAGCTCAGCTGGGAAGCCTGCTTCTCCCTCTCCCACTCCCCCTGCTTGTGTTCCCTCTCTTGCTGTGTCTCTCTCTGTCAAATAAATAAAATCTTAAAAAAAAAAAAATCTGCGTTCATACATACCTGTTCCTATTTCTTATACCAGAGGGTTTTTCTGGCCTTCAGCTAATATTATATGAGTAGCACAAAATATTGAAATAAATGAGTGAATGAAAAACTAGAATTATAGACACTTTGGTTTGCACATCCCTTAGGATTTTTATTCTCATCAGATGGAAATTTTCCATTTGAACAACAATATAAGACACATCACCACAGTGTAATATCAATATTATAGGCTAAATGTAGAAATTAAGGCATTCTAAAATGGCACTAATCTGAAGTATATGTCTTATAGAAGCATTAGAAATGTTTTCATCCCTAACCAGTGGGTAGACTCGTCTATTTTCATAAAATGCTTGTTCTTTAAAAAGAGTCAATTACCATTATTGGTCCCATTTTAACGAAATTTAATTTTAAGTAAAAACATTATAAATTAGTGGGGCGCCTGGGTGGCTCGCTCAGTCATTAAACGTCTGCCTTGGGCTCAGGTCATGATTCCAGGGTCCTGGGATCAAGCCCTGCATCAGGCTCCCTGCTCAGCCAGAAGCCTGCTTCTCCCTCTCCCACTCCCCCTGTTTGTATTCTTTCTCTCACTGTCTCGTCAAATAAATAAATAAAATCTCTTTTTTAAAAAAGTTATAGATTAGCTAAACAAACTAAAAAAAGAGCAATGCTGCTTCTCATTTTAAGGAGGAGATCTAATCTAAAATGTTCATAGGAATCCTTTTTAAAGAAACATCTCCCTTATCACCAAGTGAGAAAATACATGTATAACAGTGGTTTATAACCGCTGAAGCACAACACATTCCTACATTGTCACATTTCTGTTTGCTCAGAGACAGTCTCATAAAGCACTCTGGACCCTGCTTTCTACTGGGACGCCTGTGTGGTTTCTCCCAAGGGAGCAGATCTCACCAGCACATCAGCATCCCCACTCTGCATAGACCCAGCTCCTGCATTCCATTCATATACAGATAGCATTTCCTGAATAAATCTGCCTCTGGTACCTTGCTCAGCTGTTTTCTCTCTTGTCTCTACAGTTCTGAATGACATCATCTCAACCATGTTCAATCGAAAGTTTATGGAAGAGTTATTCAAACCCCAAGAGCTCTACTCCAAGAAGGCCCTGAGGACTGTCTACGACCGCCTGGCTCATGCCTCCATTATGAGACTGAACCAGGCCAGCATGGATAAGGTGAGCAGACTGCTGCCTCTGTCCCGTTGGTTGCATTTCTTGTATCTTTGGTGCATGAGCACAGACTGGGTCTAATGAGAGGAGATAAGCTGTGGTGCCTTGCCAAGAAAAGGTATGTGTAAATATCAGTTGTTGGTATTGAGTTCCAGAGTTAGAAAGGACCTCAAGTCATCCATCCCAACCCCTCTGATGATCGTGTCATTCCACCCACCCAAAGAGGGAGCTGGCGTTCAGACCCATATTTAAGAACACACTCCTCAACCCAATGCAAGTGCCTATCCCTAAAAACTTTAATTCTGCTTCATTCTTTTTTTTTTTAAGATTTTTATTTATTTATTTGACAGACAGAGACCACAAGTAGACAGAGAGGCAGGCAGAGAGAGAGGAGGAAGCAGGCTCCCCACCAAGCAGAGAGCCTGACGCGGGGCTCGATCCCAGGACACCGACATCACGACCTGAGCTGAAGGCAGAGGCTTTAACCCACTGAGCCACCCAGGTGCCCCAGTTCTGCTTCATTCTTAATAAATGTCAACTCTGTGATGAGGAAACAAGGGATTTGTAAAGCCGAATCAAAACTGCTGAGTCTTTACTTAGCACGTGAGCATATTGGGGCGCCTGGGTGGCTCAGTTGGTTGGGTGTCCAGCCTTTGGCTTGGGTCATGATCCTGGGGTCCTGGGATCAAGCCCCATGTCATGCTTCCTGCTCAGCAGGGAGTCTGCTTCTCTGTCCCACAAGGGGCTCGTGCTCTCTCACAGTCACTCTCTCTCAAATGAATGGATCAAATCTTTTAAAAAAAAAAAAGGGGGGGGGACATAAACATATCTGTTTCTTTTTTTCCTTTTTTAAGATTTCATTCATTGATAGAGAGAAAGTGAGCACTAGCAGGGGGAGTGGCAGGCAGAGGGAGAGGGAGAAGCAGGCTCCCCACTAAGCAAGGAGCCCAATGCAGGGCTCAGTCCCAGGACCCCGGGATCATGACCCAAGCCGAAGGCAGATACTCAGCCGACTGAGCCACCCAGGCGCCCCTGAACATATTTGTTTCTTTGGGAAACAAATTATTGGGGCTCTCTGATTTTTTTAAAATAATAATTCTAAAGAAATAATGGCAGAGAATAGACAAATCTCCTATTCAAAAATACTCAAAAATTCAGAATTTGTTTCTTTGGGAAACAAATTATTGGGGCACTCTGATATTTTTTTAAATAATAATTCCAAAAAAATAATGGTAGAGAATAGATAAATCTTCTATTCAAAAATATTCAAAAATTCAGAATATAGATATCCCCCCTCCCTGTATGGGGGCTATACTCAGTGACTTCCTTCCAAAGGGACAGTATGGAAAGGGAAGAGAATAGCTGACTTACAGTGGGAAAATGACAAACACTGCTATGTCAATGGTGATAAGTGACGTTGGTGGTGTGTACCCTGATGTAGTGTGATGAGGATAGCACTCTACTTCTGTGGTCTTCCTCCCAAAAACCTACACTCCATTCTGATTTTGAGAAAAACATCAGACAGATAGATGGGGTGCCTGGGTGGCTCAGTCCATTAAGCGGCTGCCTTCAGCTCAGGTCATGATCCCAGGGTCCTGGGATTGAACCCCACATGGGGCTCCCTGCTTCTCCCTCTCCCTCTGCTGCTACCACTGCTTGTGCTCTCTCTCTCTCTCTATGTCAAATAAATAAAATCCAACAGATAACATTTGGAGGTCATGTTACAAGTACCTGGCCAGTACTTAAAACTCTCAAGGCCACCAAAAACAAAAACAGTTAGAGAAATTGTCACAACCAAGAGAGGCTTAAGGAGACCTGATGACTAAATGTAATGGGGGTCCTGGAACAGAAATAGGACATTAGGGGAAAACTAATGAAATCTGAATCAAGTATGAACTTCAGTTACTTTTAATAATAGCAATAATAATAACAATTTTTTTAAAGATTTTATTTATTTATTTGACAGAGAGATCACAAGTAGGCAGAGAGGCAGGCGCAAGGGTGGAGGGGAAGCAGGCTCCCCGCTGAGCAGAGAGCCCGATGCGGGACTTGATCCCAGTACCCTGAGACCATGACCTGAGCCAAAGGCAGAGGCTTAACCCACTGAGCCACCCAGACGCCCAATAATAACAATTTTTAAAGAAGTCATTTTTTAGCTCCTCCATTATGTGAATTTGTGTAAATCCTGAGGACTGAGTGAGTGCCAAGCTTTATACAAAACCTGTGCTTACTTCTTGCCAGGCTAACCTCAGAGAGCCATCTCCCTTTAACTGTACCCTTACCCCTCCTCTCACTTACTTCTGGAAAGTTACTTCATCTCCTTGAGCCTCCATTTTCTCATCTATAAAATGGGGATAATAATGTCTTTTTCATCAGTTTCAGGAGGAGTAAGAGAAAACATAACACACGTAGGCCTGGCATATAATAGATATTCAATGTTAATCATCTCTGCACTGCTTGCTCTTCTCCTTCTGCCTTTAAGAAGGTTTAGGTTTCCATGGAGAAAGGACACAGAATTTGGAATCAAAATCCTGGATTCAAGTCTTAACCTTACCAGTTGCTAGCTATAGACTCAATTTACTGAATAATTCTGAATTTTCATTTCTTTATCTTCTACCTGGTTTTATCCTTTATTCCTCTCATGGTGTCCTATCCACCACAGGGGCTTAACGTGTGATAATGACAACAGAGAGTCCCATGTCTGTATCTTCAGTATTCTACATTCCCCCCACACACGCCCCAGGGTATTCCCGGCTATTCGGCTTTCTAAATTAAGTGTTCAGCTGCATGTTGGAGAAATGGGATCATGTAGAAAATTCTAGCAAGTGCTAGGATCTGAACATCCTAGCTTAGTAGCTAGGTAATAAGTGGCTCACCCTGCCACTTATTACCAGCTATGTGAAATTAAGCAAGTCTCTTCATTTTTAAACTGGGGCTAACATCTTTGTCATAGAATCCGTGTGAAGAGTGAATGGGATGAAGCAAGGTAATGTATGTGGGTGTGCCCAGCACTCCACTCCATGGGTGTAATTAGTCTCTATCCTGCGTTGGTCACGCTCATAGCTTCTCTTCCAGACTGGTTCCTTCCACCCCCAACCCCCAGACTGCCCTGCCACTGTCAACATCGGCCTTCTCCGAGGCACCAGGTAGAAAACAGTGTGGTTGTTTCGGACAGCCCTCATCTTCGGCCCCAAATCTATTTAGCCAGTTCCTTTGAAGAATCACACTCACTTCTTTTCATGGCTTTTTCCGTGCCCGCCATCTTTATTCTAGGCCTTATGTCTGGATTATTCCACCAAAGTTTTTTTTCATTCTTATAGTCCCTAGATGTTATTGCACACCTATCAGGAGCCAGCTACTAGCTAATCTCCCCACCCCCGGTCTCCCTTCCATCCCTTCTCATTATTGCCAGACTCCCTAATCTAGCTTAATTACCACTTCCATCGTGACAGTTCAGAAAACCAGTAGCTTCCCTAATTCCCACCATGTCTAGCCTAAATTATTTTGCCTCTCTAGAACCTTTAGTATTCTAACCTTGCCATACTTGTCCAACTGTGTTTTCTACTGACCCCAACATGAACTTCCCTCTCTAATCAGGCTGTTCTCCTTGTTCTCCCAGGAAAATGGCACACTCATTGCTGCCTCTAAGCACCCCTGCACACTGTTCCCCTCGCCTGGAATGCCTTTCCCCTCCCTCGGTCAGTGTGAACCTATGACTCAGCCTTCTGCTTCCACAAAACCTATCTTGACCACATTGGTCTTCATCAGTGTCTCACCTCTGATCATTGGTGGACGGTCAGACCACACGTGGGGCTGTTGATATCTCATTAAGTATTGTTCATCACTTAAAGTTGCTCTTACACGGTTGTCAGACTTCACACTTGCCACTTGCACACCTACTCTCTCCTTGACTCCTCTCAGCTGTTTAACAACAACAGGAAATTAGGGAGTATTTTTTTAAGATTGTATTTATTTACATATTTATTTATTTATTTGAGAGAAAGAAAGAGAGCGAGTTCGAAGTAGGGGAGGGAGAAGGAGAGAGAAAAGTCTCCAGCATACTGAGCGTGGAGCCCAATATGGGTCTCAATTCCACAACCGTGAGATCATGACCTGAGGTGAAATCAAGAGTTGGCTGCTTAACCGACTGAGACACCCAGGCGCCCCAGGGAATATTTTTTACAGATGAGAGAAGTCAGACTCAGAGAGGCAAAGGGACGAGGCCAGAGCCATCCACAGCACATCAGCTGTGGCAGCAGAGGCCTGGTTTGTTTTCTTTTGTTTTGTTTTGTTTTGTTTTTTAATTTATTTATTTGACACACACACACACAGAGAGCATGAGTAGGCAGAGAGGCAGGCAGAGGGAGAGGGGGAAGCAGGCTCTCCTCTGAGCAGAGAGCCCGATGTGGGGCTTGGTCCCAGGACCCTGGGATCATGACCTGAGCTGAAGGCAGAGGCTTTAACCCACTGAGCCACCCAGGCACCCCGAGGCCTGGTTTTTGAACTTGCTCTCTCTGAGGCGAGGACGCAGTCCAGGGCCCCACGGCTGCCGATACTGTTCCTAACATGTTCCATCATGGCACGCATAAGCTGACCAGAAATCCTGGTTTTCCCGGGAATGCCCTGGTTTATACCTGTCGTCCTGGCTTCATTATTCACCATCCCCTTTCCGCTCTCCGTCTGAGTGATCACCGACGTGGTCGCCTGGGCTCCAGGAGACGCCCAGAACGGGTTTTCCGTAAATGCTGCCCGAACGTGTGTGTGGCGACGCTGATGTCTATTTCTATGTATTTTGTTCAGCTCTATGACCTGATGACTATGGCTTTCAAATACCAAGTACTGCTGTGTCCCCGCCCCAAGGATGTGTTGCTGGTCACTTTCAATCATTTAGACGCCATCAAGGGTTTCATCCAAGACTCCCCAGCCATCCTGCAGCAGGTGGAGGAGACATTCCAGCAGCTGACTGACGTAAGCAGGCCGCCAGTTCCTCACCGCTCAGCCCCATTCTTGTTCTCGTTCCCTTGTTAAAAAACAGCCAGATTCTATAACAGACAGAACAGGATGAGGGGTGGCAAAGCCTGCCACTCTCCCGAAAAATTCCAAAATTCTGCACGTATCCATTTGGGTCACGTAATAGGCATTCCCATCTGAGGCCCTCTCACTGTCGCCTTCCACGTTGGGAAAGCAACGACACAGAGCATGGCCATTTCCTCCTGACTTTTCTAAAAGGCAGTTGGCCGTGGACGTTCTGCTAAATGTTGGGGAAGGGTCCCTCCAGATCTGTGGGGAACAGGAAAGGTGAAATGTCCCCCTGCTCAGGCGAGGCCTGATGGGGTCAGCCTTGTGGGCTCTTGGGCCGCCCTGCTCACCCCAGCAGCCAAGCCCCCTGTCTGCTTCTCTCGCCCCCGCCCCCACGTGCCCTCCTAGCCCCCGCCTGTCTACACTTCTCACCTCACTTCTGGAAGTGAAGTGTCTCTCTGCTTTGCCTCCGGCAGAGATACGGAGGACTCTCAGACGGGGAGTTCCAGCTGATTCGGCAGACACTCCTCATCTTCTTCCAGGACCTGCATATCCGGGTGAGTGACTGGGTGACCCCGGGAGCCGCCTGCCACCGCCACCCAAGGGAGACAGGGTGCCAAGTGATCAGGCGGAAGAGGACTGAGGTTGCCCAGTTAGTGATTCCTCTGTGTTTGGCTCCATAATGACAAACTTCCTGATAAGAAATCTCAGCAGTTTTCAATCCACCAAAGGAGACAATGATATTGCCATTCTTTCCCAGTTCCTTTATGTGTTCCTTGAAAATACGATTTATTCTCTTCTCTGGAGGAAATGTGTTCTCAAGGCTACCAGTCTGATCTTAATAATAAAGCCTTTTCTCATACCATTCGCATCCTTAACCTCTCCAGTATCTGACGCTGTCAGGAGGCTTCTGTCCCACCCCATGAAACCTACCTTTCCAGAACTCTCATGACACCAGACCATCCTGGCCTTGCCTTACCCCTCCCGGCTCTATGCCCCTCACCCCTTCTTCCCCCTTTCCTTCACCTTCACCTAAGACTTTGGAGTCTCACCTACACCTTCCTCTTGCCCCAGGTCTGCCACCTAGACCCACGTCTCCACCCACTTGCTGAGCTTTCCGTGAGGAGGCACCCAGTGCCTATAATGTAAGGTCTGCAGCAAAACTCATCTCCAAAATTCCAGTCCTGCCCCACTTCCAACTTCCCAATTTCTGTTGAGGGCCCCCACCAGTTCTTCACTCAGCTCTAAAGCAGAGCATCACCTTCGATTCCCCTTCTCTGACCTTCATCTAAAGGCCTCCCGAGGCTACCTTTTCAGGTTCCACGTCCTCTTTTCCCTTCCTGCTGCCCCCAGCCTGGCTCAGGGCCCCCTCTGCTTGTTGGCTGTTGCTCCCAACTGCCGATGCCTCTTGACCCTGTCAGGCCTACTCAGGACAACTCTACACCTTTTAAAAACACATTGTGGAGCTTTTGAATGTGGGGCCTGTCTCTCTTGGATAGGACTTTGATCCTCTCCATAACTTAACACACTGCTGAGGGAAGGATGGGTGATAAGGCAAAAGGAGCCGAGGCTCTGGAGTCAGGCATCCTTACATCTAAATCCCAGCTCCAACACAGCTCCATGACCTTGGGCAGATCACCTCTCTTGAGCGTTACCTTCTTCATCTGATGATGCCTTACTGTGAGCGCACAGCTGAAGCAGTGTGTATAATACGTGTGTATTTGCTCGTATGTGTACAATACGGAGTGCTTCCTTCCAGAAACTGGTCCCAGTGGTTACCTCCTGGTTGTGGAGAACTGCATGGAGGGTGGGAATAGGACAGAGACTTATGTTCCACTGTATACCCTCTGAACCTTTGGGATCTTGTACTCGTGTAGGCATAACATATTCACACAATAAAATTCAAAAAAAAGGAAGCAATAAGATGTCCTTAGTGCCTGATCATTATTTCCCTTCCATGGACCAGGGAAGACAAATAGATTCCAACTCGGAGGCCAATTTTATGTTTAACCCTCATGAATAATTTTATTTGCTATGGCTCAAGGAATAATAACACCAATATAAGTTAAGATCTCTAATAGTCATCGATTAAAATAAAAAATATGAAAGTACAAATAACATTGTTTTGTATTACTTTAAAATATTGAAAGCTTTGCATCAGATTCTTATCTAAACGGGGCCTATTTGGACATTGTTTTATGGATTATGGTGATGTGAGCAGCCATATTGATTTCGTAGTTCTGACAAGAAAAACATTCGTTATAATAAAAAGACACTCCTAATAATAAGCTTATAACAAAATCATTAAAGTATATTAAACTACAAAATACATTAAGCTTTATTTGCTAAATAGGCAAACAATGAAACATCAGAATGTTCATGAAGAAAAATAGGAATCACGTCTCCTGACAATATTCAGCTGCTGCTCCGTGACACTCGGCAGGTCTTCTGAGTCTGGTCTTGAATGGTATTTCTGCTCAGCCGCAATTTGTGATTGCCGGTGAGGATTTTCTGTTTTCAAAACAGCCTTGATAGTCTTTAGATTTGTTTGTAAAACTTACTAAATCAAGAAAAATCCAGAAAACGCAGGTCTGATCTAATATTCCCTTGCTCACTGTTTAACCAAAGCAAATACAAAACGCCTCATCCTGATATCCAGAGCTTTCTGTGGTATCGAGAAACAACGAGAAGTAGTCTGAGTGTGCTCAAGGACCTGACCTGCGCTCGGGGCAGGCCAGTTCCACTTCCTGTGGGACCTCAGACCACTTCCGCGTGGAATCCTGAGCCGTTCTTTACAACCATCCCAAACCCCGACCCCCTCAGCCCTCCAGAGTTCTTCCGGAGTTGCCTCCGAAAGGGCAACCTCCTCAGCTCAGCCACCCTCTCCTGTCCTCTCATTCCCACTCATGCTTCCTTCCCTCGGGTGCTTCCCGTGGTTTCAGTCATTAGAAAACATCATTCCGTCTTCGCCTCTTCATAGAATGTTCCCTGTCCCTCCCCTCCGTGATCCACTCCCCTTGGAAATAGTTCATCCCTGTAAAACTCGTCGGTCTAACACATGTTTATAGAGCGCACTGTTTTCAGTGCAAGAGATACATAAGCGAACAGGACCAAGGCCCTGCCTTAACGGGGTTCTGTGCTAGTAGGAAGAGGCAGGGAGGATAAGGAAGTCAGGTTCTTGTTCTGATAACCTTAGGAAGATGGCAAGATAAGGGAAAGTTATAAAGGGCAACAGGGTGGGATGTCGCGTGAGACCAGCACTGTCCAATAGCACTTTCTGTCACGATGGAGGTTCTAGATCTGTGCTGTCCAATATGATAGCCACCAGCCACATGTGGCTATCAACCACTTGAGATATGGCTAGTGTGACTGAGAAAATGAATTTTTAATTTAGCTTAATTTTTAAAAAGATTTTATTTATTTATTTGTCAGAGACAAAGGGCCCACACGAACAGGGTGGGCGGCAGAAGGAGAAGCAGCCGAGGGCAGCCTTTCTGAGGACAGACATTTTAGTTGAGAACGTAACTAACAAAAATCTCAGGGAAGCACATCTAAACAGAAGGGACAGCACGTTCAAAGGGCCTGAGATGGAAAAAGCACGATGTGTTCCTTGGACAGAGAGGAAGCCAGCGTGAGTGAAGCCTGTCCAGGCTAGGAGGGGTGTGGCGTCACAGGTGTAGCGTGCAGGGGGGCACTAACTGATCAGACCAGACGTCAGCCATAACCAGACTGGCTTGGCTTTATGCCCTAGGGAGGCGTCTGTTCTAAGAGTAAAGAAAACATTTCAGGCACCCTAAGGTGAGTGGTAACATCTGATCTGTGTTCTGGAAGATGAACTGCACAGGACAGGGGCAGAGGTAGGACAGCAGTGAGGACACTATTGCAGAAATCACAAAAATGAAAGTTCTTGGCGTAGGTGCTGCCAGTGGAGACAGCGAGAGGTCATCACCTCTGGGGTATCCCTTCCGGGCAAGAGCAGAGAGACTTACTGAGAAATTGAACGTGGGGAGGAAGGAAAAGAAGAATGAAGAATGACTACCATGTTTCTGGCTTGAGCAGCTGCTGGTGCCTCATGTCACCGAGAGAGGGAAGGACTGAGGAAAGTATATTTGAGTAGACAAATTAATTAATTCTATCTAAGTTTGATTTGCCGATTAGGCATCCGAGTAACAATGTCAAGTGAGCAACTGAATATGCAGATCGAGAGCCCAGAGGAGAGATTATCAGCCTACAGCATAGAGGTGGCCTTTGAAGTCTTCTGGCCCCTTGTGGAGGCTGTTCCTTCTCCCTCATCCACCGGTAGGGTGTGAGAAGCAGGGTCGAAAAGCAGGGTCGCATTCTGCCACCTCTTCCCCCCACCCCCACCCCCACTTTCCCATCATGACTCTCCTGCCCTCAGCAGTGTGGCCCTCTTCTAGTGAGGCCAGACCGGCAACCACAACACCATGTAAAGCCCTGCACTCTTCACTCACTGCTGAAGGTGCCAAGCCAGTCACCTGCGTTCCCGGAGCATTCACATCCCTGGTTTACTGTCTTCCTGGCCACCAGAGCCCCGCCGCCACCCTGGGGAACATGAGCACTTAGGGACACGCCTCAGCCAGCACTCAGACCCCACAGCTCTGCAACCTGCGTTTCCTCTTTCCGTAGGGAACATGCTTCCTACCCTCAGGAACTCATTAGAGAAGGAAAAGGCACAAGCACCTTAGAGACATTTGATTTTATTTATTTATTTATCTGATATATATATAGAGAGAGAGCACAAGTAAGCAGAGCAGCAGGCACGGAGAGAGGGGGAAGCAGGCTCTCCTCTGAGCAGAGAGCCCGATGCGGGGCTCAATCCCAGGACCCTGGGATCATGACCTGATCTAAAGGCACCCGCTTAATTGACTGAGCCACCCAGGCGCCCCCAGACACTTGATTTTAAAACAGAAGAATATAAAGAGAGAGGACACAAAGGAGAGGGTGGTCAGTTTTATTAAAGAGAATCAAAAGTCAGGGCGCCTGGCTGGCTCAGTCGGTGGACTGTGCGACTCTTGATCTCTGCATTGTGAGTTCAAGCCCCACGTTCGGTACAGAGATTACTTAAATAAATTTTTTTAAAAAGAAAATGAAAAGTCTTCATAGAGGATCTGATATCTTTAAAAAAAAAATGGGTTTTCACAGGCCCATGGGAAATACGGGGAGGGGTTAACTGGACACCACCCTTGATGGAGGACACCATCTCAGTACAGGCGGGAGGCTCGGATTGGCCTGGCGTATTTGGTGGTGCAGGGGGTAGAGGGGGTGGCAGGGGAGCAGAAGGCTACAGGCATTTGGGTGTGGCTGGAACATAGGATTCAAGGAAGATCGTGGCTACAGAGAAGAACAAGGGCCAACGGGACATTATCTGGCAGGCAGTAGAGGGCCACTGAAGCAGGAGAGGGACAATGTCAGATAGAAGTTTAGAAGAGTCTCTTCAGCAGTGGATTGGAGAGGGATCCCAGCCAGGGGAGGGGGAGGCAGGGAGCCCAGCTAGGTAGGAGGCACCTGCAGCAGCCAAGCCAGAGGTGACAAAGGTCTGCCCTAGGGACAGGGTGGAGGAGAGGGCCCAGATACAAGGTGTGATCACTGGGGAGGCAGGGCTTGATGACCGAATAGACATGGGAAGGCAGGGGGCAAGGGAGTGCAGACTGCTGGCGTGGTGCCCTGGCGGTGTCATCCACAACGATTGGGAACACCAGAGGAGGATCGGGTTTGGGAAAACAATTGATGACCCTGTTCTGAGCAGGGTGAATTTGATGTGCATCCCATGGAAGCTGTAGGTGGACACATGTAACAGGCAATGGGATAGAGGCACCCAGTGCCCAGAGAAGAAGGCTAAGTGGCAGCTCAAGATCTGGGAGCCATCAGCACAGAGGTGAACACTGGGAATAGATGGGATCAGCTGGGGGACAAAAGGGTGGAGTGAGAGGAGAAGGACAGAGGACAGTTACACTTACAGCTGAGGGCCAGCAGAGGGGCTGGGCAAGCAGACAGACCCAATAGTCCCATCCAGCCAAGGGCAGGTTGTTGGGTCGAACACAGCTACACCTGGACAGAAGCGTGTACATTTCAGACCTGCTGTGACATAGTCAACCTTGCTGCAATCAGGTTCACAGAAAGTCCTGCACATACATATACATTCCCACTCCTCCAAATTTTCTTTCTCTATGCTCGTATTCACATCCCTTGGTCACAGAATCTCAAGGTTTAAAAATTCCTTACCAGTCATCCAGCCAAACGCTCCAATCAAACCAGTTTACACATTCCCCCCGCAAAAAACATGCCCTGTGCCCTCCCATCTCTGCTTCTAAAATGTCCTCACACCCACCTTCCTCTAGGCCCAGCTCCAAACCCACAGTCAGCCTACCCACCCCCATGCCTGTGGTCATTCTCCTTAGTGGGCTACTTAAGTATGCATATGCTACCCAGCATCTCCTGCTTTATACTCTCCCTTTTCCCCGTTTTATGCTCGGGTCCTGTGTCCAATTAGACTATAATACTGAGCGTATTAGCTACCATGCATGGAGCACTTACTATGCATCAGACTCTTTAAATACTGCCTTTTCGTTATCTGATTTAGCTGGTAGCACTTGCCCATTGAATAGAATTGAATAATATTTCAATTATAATAATTGAATAATAATAAACTTATAATTATTGAAAAATAATAGAATTATTACCCCTAGTTCAGCAAAGAGAAAAGCAATGCACAGAGAGGTTGTATAACCTACCCAAAACCCCAGAGCCAGCCGCTTCACATTACTTGTTCGCATGCAACAGATGCTTGCTTTTGAGGATATTACGAATATAATCTTGTAGCATTGTAGACTTTGAAGGGGTCTTCAAATTTATCTCCTTTTACAAATGAGGAAGCTAAGATCCAATAAACTGATTAACTGCTACAGCCTTTGTGGGATTTAATCTGACCCTGACCTCAACACAAAGTGTAAAAACCAGGGGGCACCCAGCTGGCTCAGTCGGTAGAGCATGAGACTCTTGATCTCTGGGTTTTGAGCTTGAAGACCCATGTTGGGTATAGATGTAGCGATTACTTTAAAACACACACACACACACACACACACACAAACTA
>PISX010031469.1:0-17351 GCA_004024625.1 Mellivora capensis
GTCATTTCCTGACTTGTTAATTTTAGCCATTCTGACTGGTGTGAGGTGATATCTCATTGTGGTTTTAATTTGTATTTCCATGATGCCGAGTGATGTGGAGCACTTTTTCATGTGTCTGTTGGCCATCTGGATGTCTTCTTTGCAGAAATGTCTGTTCATGTCCTCTGCCCATTTCTTGATTGGATTATTTGTTCTTTGGGTGTTGAGTTTGCTAAGTTCTTTATAGATTTTGGACACTAGCCCTTTATCTGACAATTTTAAATATCTATGCACCTAACATGATAGCACACAATTATATAAACCACTTAATAACAAAATCAAAGAAACACATCAACAATAATACAATAATAGTAGGGAATGTTAACATCCCCCTCACTGTAATGGACAGATCATCCAAGCAAAAGATCAACAAGAAAATAAAGGTCTTAAAAGACACAGGACCAGATGGACATCACAGATATATTCAGAACATTCCATCCCAAAGCCATAGAATATGTATTCTCCTCTAGTGACCATGGAACATTTTCCAGAATAGATCACATCCTGAGTCACAAATCAGGTCTCAACTGGTACCAAAAGATTGGGATCATTCCCTGCATATTTTCAGACCATAATGCTCTGAAGCTAGAACTCAATCACAAGAGGAAAGTTGGAAAGAAGCCAAATACATGAAAGCTAAAGAGCATCCTATTAAAGAATGAATGGGTCAACCAGGAAAATAAAAAAGAACTGAAAAAATTCATGGAATCAAATGATAGTGAAAACAACTGTTCAAAATCTTTGGGACACAGCAAAGGCAGTCCTGAAAGGAAAGTATAGAAAAAAACGAAAAAGAAATAGAAAACATGAATAAACCCATAACCAGTAAGGAAATTGAAGCAACCATCAAAAATCTCCCAACAAACAAGAACCTGGGGCCAAACAGCTTCCCAGGGGAATTCTACCAAACATGTAAAGAAGAGTTGATACCTATTCTCTTGAAACTGTTCCAAAAATTAGAAATGGAAGGAGAACTTCCAAACATATTTGATGAGGCTAGCATTACCTTGATCCCAAAACCAGCCAAAGACCCAACCCAAAAGGAGAATTATAGACCAAAATCCTTGATGAACAATGATGTGAAAATTCTCACCAAAATACTAGCCAATAGGATCCAACAGTTCATTTAAAGGATTATTCACCACGACCAAGTGGGATTTATTCCCGAGCTGCAAGGTTGGTTCAACATCTGCAAATCAATCAATGTCATACAAAACATTAATAAAAGCAAGAACAAGAAACATATGATACTCTCAATAGAGGCTGAAAAAGCATTTGACAAATACAACATCCTTTCTTGATCAAAACTCTTTAAAGTGTAGAGATAGTGAGTACATAACTCAATATCATCAAAGCCATCTATGAAAAACCCACCGTAAATATCATTCTCAACAGAGAAAAAGAGTTTTTCCGCTAAGGTCAGGAACAAGGCAGGGATGTCCATTATCACCACTTCTATTCAACATAGTACTAGAAGTCCTAGTCTCAGCAATAAAACAACAAAAAGAAATAAAAGGCATCCGAATTGGCAAAGAAGTCAAAATCTCACTCTTTGAATATGATATGATACTCTATGTGGAAAACCCAAAAGACCAGTCCAGAACTGCTAGAACTTATACAGGAATTCAGTAAAGTGTCAGGATATAAAACCAATGCACAGAAATCAGTTGTATTTCTGTATACCAAAAGCAAGGCAAAAGAAAGAGATATTCAGGAGTTAATGTCATTTACAATTGCACCCAAAATGATAAGATACCTAGAAGTAAGCCTAACCAAAGAGGCAAAGAATCTATACTCAGAAAACTATCAAGTACTCATGAAAGAAATGGAGGAAGACACAGAGAAATGGAAAAACGTTCCATGCTCATGGATCGGAAGAACAAATATTGTGAAAATGTCTATGCTACCTAAAGCAATCTACATTTAATGCAATCCCTATCAAAATAGCATCAATTTTTTTCAATGAAATGGAACAAATAATATTAACATTTGTATGGAAACAGAAAAGACCCCGAATAGCCAGAGGAATGTTGAAAAAGAAAGCCAAAGTTTGTGGCATCACAATTTCAGACTTTAAGCTCTATTACAAAGCTGTCATCAAGACAGAATAGTACTGGCATATACATAGATCAATGGAACAGAGTAGAGAGCCCAGAAATAGACCCACAACTCTATGGTCAACTAATATTTGACAAAGCAGGAAAGAATGTCCAATGGAAAAATGACAGTCTTTTCAACAAATGGAGTTGGTAAAATTGGACAGCCACATGCAGAAAAATGAAAATGGACCATTTCCTTATACCACACGCAAAAATAGACTCAAAATGGATGAAAGACCTCAATGTGAGATAGGAATCCATCAAGCCCTTGAGGAAAACACAGGCAGCAACCTCTTCGACCTCAGCTGTGGCAACTTCTTCCTAGAAATTTCCCCAAAGGCAAGGGAAGAAAGGGCAAAAATGAACTATTGGGACTTCCTCAAAATCAAAGGCTTTTGCACAGCAAAGCAAACAGTCAACAAAACCAAAAGACAACCGACAGAATGGGAGAAGATATTCGCAAATGACATGTCAGATAAAAGGGCTAGTATCTACAGTCTATAAAGAACTTATCAATCTCAACACCCAAAGAACAAATAATCCAATCAAGAAATGGACAGAAGACATGAACAGATATTTCTGCAAAGAAGACATCCAGATTGCCAACAGACTCATGAAAAAGTGCTCACCATGATGCAGCATTAGAGAAATGCAAATCAAAACCACAATGAGATACCACCTCACACCAGTCAGAATGGCTAAAATTAACAAGTCAGGAAATGACAGATGCTGGAGAGGGTGCAGAGAAAGGGGAACCCTCCTACACTTTTGGTGGGAATGCAAGCTGGTGCAGCCACTCTGGAATATAGCATAGAGGTTCCACAAAAAGTTGAAAATAGAGCTACCCTATGACCCAGCAATCACACTACTGGGTATTTACCCTAAAGTTTCAAATGTAGTTTTCCAAAGGGGCACGTGCACCCAAATATTTATAGCAGCAATGTGCACAATAGCCAAACCATGGAAAGAAACTAGATGTCCATCAACATGGACAAAGAAATATGGATAAAGAAGATATGGTATATATATACAATAGAATACTACGCAGCCCTCAAAAGAAATGAAATCTTGCCATTTGCAATGACGTGGATGGAACTAGAGGGTATTATGCTGAGCGAAATATATCAATCAGAGAAAGACAATTATCATATGATCTCCCGGATATATGGAATTTGAGAGGCAGAGTGGGGGGTTTGGGGGGTAGGGAAGGAAACAATGAAACAAGATGGAATCAGGAGGGAGACAAACCATAAGACACTCTTTATCTTACAAAACAGACTGTGGGTTGCTGCAGGAGGGGGGCAGGTGGAGAGGTTAGTTGGGTTATGGACATTGGTGAGAGTATGTGATATGGTGAGTGCTGTGAAGTGTATAAGCGTGAGGATTCACAGATCTGTACCCCTGGGGCAAATAAAACATTATATGTTAATAAAAATGATTAATAAAAAAAAGAATATGTGCACCATCAAGTGAAATTCAATAAATGTTCTGCTTGTAATTATGTGCCATATTATAAACTTATTTTTTCATGTACAATTTTAAAAAAAGGAATTGAAGCCATGCATCATACATTAATATGTTACATAGTATATCTAATATATATTAAACATTAGAAATACATTGTTGGGCAAAAATATCACAGGTTTTGCATCCATAAAATTAATGACCTAATGGGAAAAAGACATAAATAAATAATTATAATCAATATATTCTTTTTTTTTTTTAAGATTTTATTTATTTGACAGACAGAGATCACAAGTTGGCAGAGAGAGAGAGAGAGGAAGAAGCAGGCTCCCCGCTGAGCAGAGAGCCCGACGCAGGGTTCTATCCCAGGACCCTGGGATCATGACCTGAGACGAAGGCAGAGGCTTTAACCCACTGGGCCACCCAGGCACCCCTATAATCAATATATTCTTTAAAATGTTGGAATGATGTGGACGGAGCAAGGGAGTATTATGCTAAGCAAAATAAGTCAGACAAAGACAAATACCATAAGATTTTACTCAGATGTGGAATTTAAGAATCAAAACAAATGATCATATGGGAAAAAAGAGAGACAAACCAAGAAACAGACTCTTAACTACACAGAACAAACTGAGGGTTACCATAGGGGAGACAGTTGGGGGGTTGGGCTAAATAAGTATGGAGATTAAGGAGTACACTTGTGATGAGCACCAGGTTTTGTATGTAAGTGCTGAGCCACTACACTGTACACCTGAAACTAATATGACTAATTACTTACCAATTTTACTAATTACTAATATTACTAATAAATTAATTACTAATTAACTGGAATTTAAATAAAACTTTAAAAAATGATTTAAGATCTCTGGATGAAAATAATGTTATCAAAAGAGAGTACAAAACAAAGGAAACTGATTTAGATTTCAAGAGTGTTGACAGGTGGTCATGGGACCTGAGGCAGTAAAGTCTGAACTTTAATCAGAAAATGAGTAAGCGTTAACCAGGGCGAGGGTAAGGGAAGAAAACTACACATAGAAATGGCATTTCCACAAATCCTCAGGAATAAGGGGAAACATGCTGTGTTCAAAATGGCTGATATGATCAGGATCATTTCTATTAAGATGAATTTTCATTTATTTAACGATCATGGACATAAACTGTCATTGCATTGGATGATTAGTTTCAAATAAACCATCACTACAATAACATATTTCAATACAATATTGAACATATAACATTTTTCAATACAATATTGTTGTTACTTGACATTTATGGCCCCAAATGGGGTATTTACTTACTATATGTCAAGAATTTTATATCATTATTTAATGGAATCCTGTAACAGCTGGAGAATTGATACTTACAGAGGTTAGGCAATTTGCCCAAGGTCACAGGGCTGATAAGGGGCAAACTTAAGAACTCAATCATCCCAGTCCAAAGCCCAGCTTCTTTCCACTTGGGCTTATTTCCACCATATATTTTTTTAAGATTTTATTTATTTATTTGACAGATAGAGATCACAAGTAGGCAGAGAGCCAGGCAGAGAGAGAGGAGGAAGCAGGCTCACCGCTGAGCAGAGAGCCCGATGCGGGGCTCCATCCCAGGACCTGGGATCATGACCTGAGCAGGCAGAGGCTTTAACCCAGTGAGCCACCCAGGCACCCCTATTTCCACCATATTAATTAGGACTCCACATTCTCAGCTAGTAAGCAGAACATTCTCACTCTTCTTAAATGATTATTTTAAATGGTTTGTACTAATGTGCAAGGGTAGTTTTCACAGAGTGATGTTTATGGCACTCATACAATCATTTAAATTAACCAGGCTTCATCCAAGAGATGAATTTCTTAGGAGGACCTATATTTATTCCATAGGAATGCATCCCCTGGCTCTGTTTCTTTCCTCATTACAGTCCAGAGACCGTAGCATATTGTTTATTCTCAAATTCTACCTAATTTAAATAGTTCTCTGTAAAGTTTGAAGACTAAAAGAAAATGACTCAAAGAAAATGACTTTGGTTTACCATAGAACCAAAGAATCCACAGTGCAGGGTTGGTGACTGAGGTGAAGGATGGTATGTGGTGTGAGCAGACTCCACTCCCTAGTGTTCCCTAGTGCCTCACCTACACGTGTCCTTACTTAAGTGGCCTAGGCACCCTGTCGTCTACTAAGTCAGTGCAGTCCAGAACTGCTGGCTACCTTTTACATTGTTTTTAGCCTAAGAGGTGAGCTCACAATAGTACCTTCCTATACTCTGTGGTCATTCAACATAGTTTTCGCTATATTACAGTTACTCAAACTAATTACCTTAGTGTTCTCATTTTTATTACACTAGTGGGTCTACTCAAGGGTTTAGTGTCATAGATCTAGGAATGGACTGCAAACCATGTTCAGAAATGGTCACATTTTATTCTTATGCTCTAGAACATTCTACATGTCTGATCCTGCTTTAAAAAAAAAAACCAACACATCTACTCCTTTCCTCACATCCATCTATTCATTACTTTCAAGGGCCATTCAACACTGACCTCCTTGTAACTATCAGCTTCAGCTATATGCTAATTTAACTTAGTTTAAATAATACTTTAGGACTTTAATACTAACCTATATTTTAATAGCAACATCTACATATTTTTAAAATGTACTTAAGCCCATTATATGTATTTCAGCTTTGATGTGCAGACACACTTACATAGAAATGATTAATGGGAACCAACATGTAATAAATGCAGTGGTCAACCAGAACAAAGAGTAATTATGGGATCTCAGACTTCATCTACTTCCACATTCAATATTTGCATTTATCATTCTAAATGCTGGCTATCTTTTAAACTGTTATATTTATTGCTTGTTTTGACTGTCCCACTACTAAGTTTAATTCACACCAAGTTAACTGCATGTTCTAAAGAACAAATGTATCTTTTCATAGTTCTATTGAGAAGGAAGCTAAGTGTAAGTGAGAGGTTTTCAAGACATTATCTTCATTGAGGATAGATGTTTTCTGTTACTTGATGAAATAATTTAGCTATACACTAAAGCTTTGATGGGATATAAAGAGAATTTCTCTCCATTTCAAACTATTAAATGAGCTATTCAAGAGTTATTCACCAAGTTATTCATGAATATACAGTACTGATATATCATTTACGCCTCAAACTTATGACATTTTAAATCCTAATCAAAAGGCAAACTTCTTGCAACTAACCAACACAGCAAAATTTTCTCGAGTCACTTCTCAACATTTTTCTGTGGTAGTAATTAAAATTGTGTAAAATCTTAATTATTGGTCTTGATGTGGGATAGGAAAAAAAATGTTTTGTTCAGCATCCTGTGGTTGCTGGATCATCTTGCTTCTCTGATTCAAATCAAAGTGCCTCTGTGGCTGCAAAGACCAGGAGGCCTGTGGAATTTGCATGAGCCAGTAGTCACTTAAGCTAACTCATTTCTACTGTACCAAGGTCTTTTTTAAAAACTCCTTTCTTGCATCTGGTATCATTGTATGAATCCTCAAAACCATACTAATTGAAACTTAAGCCTTATGTGATCAATTTCAATTCACTGTGTTCAAAAATTACTATTTTTCATATGGATTTGGATTTTTGCTTTTTTGTAGAGTTAAAATATTTTGTGCCTTCAAACCATATGCTCAGAACATATGGTTAGTAAAATAATATAAAACATATTTGATAAACAAATAATAGAAAAAATGTTATCAAATATTGTTTTAGTGGCAGGCTGACAAAATCCCATAATGAAGGTCAAAGATCCATAATCCCAGAGCAGCTGGTTCTCTTTCCATGCATTTAAAAAGATATATGTTGATTACCAACTAAACACAAAGTAAGAGATCTCAAAACTTAGGGAAATGGAAGAAATGGGTAGTGGCTACTAAAGAAACAGATTTTTTTTAAAGGATTTTATTTATTTATTTGACAGAGAGAGAGACAGCAAGAGAGGGAACACAAGCAGGGCAAGTGGGAGAGGGAGAAGCAAGCTTCCCGCCTAGCAGGGAGTCCTATTCAGAGCTCAATCCCAGGGCCTTGGGATCACGATCTGAGCCACAGGCAGATGCCCAATGACTGAGCCACCCAGGTGCCCCAAATGAACAGATTAGAGTGACAAAAAGTGCATACAGAAGAGGAGAAGCAATCAATTATCTTACATTTATATAGTAGTTATATAGTAAAGTTTTGTTCATTCATTAGTTTCTTGTTAAATAATTTATCTTATAACTTATAAACATCCCAAAAGGGGCGCGTGGGTGGCTCAGTGGGTTAAGCCTCTGCCTTCAGCTCAGGTCATGATCTCAGGGTCCTGGGATTGAGTCCCACATCGGGCTCTCTGCTTAGCAGGGAGACTGCATCCCCCTCTCTCTCTGCCTGCTGCTCTGCTTTACTTGTGATCTCTCTCTCTGTCAAATAAATAAATAAAATATTTTTTTAAAAATCCCTAAATACTATTCTTTAATATTATTCTCTTAAGTTATAATACATAAAAAATTTAAGCAAAACAGAATTTTTATTACTACTACCAACAGAACATTTTCAGGATCAAACATTAACTAATTAGGACATCTCACATACACTTCAAAGAGTCATAGTTCCAAAGAACTGCAAATTCTCCCTTGGAAATATATTTGTAATAACAGAAGATTAGAAAAGAAAAACAAATTCCACTGTGTTTGTTGGAAAAGGACTTGAAATACTCAGTGGTCATATAGACATTATAAGGGTGGAGGGAAACAACTATTCTTTCTTGCTCATTGGAAATGTTTTGCCTATCAGTTTTTCCTCTCACTTAAAAGAAAAATAAATTAAAAATAGGATAAAAACATACAGATCTGGGGCAACTGGGTGATTCTTTTGGTTAAGCACTGGCTTTTGATTTTAGCTCAGGTCATGATCTCAGCATCAGGAGATGGTGCCCTGCGTCAGGCTCCCCACTTCAGGGGCAGTCTGCTTGAGAGTCTCTCTCCCTGCTCTCTACCCCCACTCCCCGCTCATTTCCTCTCTCAAGTAAATAAATCTTTAAGAAAAAAAGAAAAGAATACAGACTTATCTACATTAACTACAAAAGAATTTTGAATTGCATAATGAATAGATTATAGACTCTTCATGTATTTTTACAGAAGAGCCTAATGTAAATAAACATATTCTAAATTTCCTCACCAACTAGTCACATTCCAGCTAAATCCATCATTTGTCGACAATACAAATGCCTTTCTTCTAGATCTTATAATGATACATTTAATGTCCATAGTAAATTAAAATAAATAATAAAATGTGCCTGATGCCAGCAATGCCAATCATCGAGAATAGTAAATGCTCTGAATCTTCATTGGGTTACTCCTAAGTTAACTCATTCACACATCCCCTCATTTTGTATTTGAATTAATATTTACTGGGCACTAACTTTGTTCAAGACACTACTACTCAAGACATAAAGGGGTCAGGGTTGAACAAGAATAAGACAGGTAAGGCCTTTTCCCTCATGGTATAGACATTCTTGAAAAAAAAAATGAACAAGAGAATTACGGATTGAAATACATACTATGAAGGAAATTTTAAAAAGGGTAATATACAGTGGATTGGCAGTGGGGACTTCAGATAGGAAAGGGTTGCTTAAGAGGTGGGCAGCGTTGGCACTGGAATGTATTTCTGAGAGAAGTCTACTTCTATTCAGATTAGCCACAATAATTTATATAACCTTTGCTCTCTCAGACATCTCAGAAATTATAACTCTCTACAACAAAGCTTTATAAATACTTACCATATAGAGTTGCATTTGGACAGCAAGGTCCTCCTCTCCGTTGTACCAGGGAAATTCTTAGAGTGGAAATTAGCTAGTCTACATGTGATACTTTTAAATAGGTATTTAAAATAAGAATTAATTGACATGAAAAGGACTCAAAGCCATATGATAACAAAGTGTGTTTATACAAATTTCATTATTATACTGTGATGCATTGGGAAACTATTGAGCCCTACTTCTGAGTAGATACGTCATGACCCAAACCAATAGATTTTAAAAATATCTAAAATGTTCAATAGAATCACTTATGCTATTCTTTATGTTAAAAAAATGCAATACCTAATTATGAAGACTTAAAAAAAACTTTCCAGTGAATAGTGACTATCAAGAAGGAACTCTGAAGGGATCAAAAATACAAAAGTTTAACTAGTAGTCAGGGGTCTTTCCCGTAGATACCCTGACATCTGTTGAAGAGCCCTGAGCTTCTATGACATTAAATATAGGTGATTCACTGTAACATTCCTTACAAAAATAAGTTAAAAGTTAGCCTTGTTAAACAAGTATGTATTCTGATATACCTATCTTTACCAGAAGTATTATTTGTTTACACTTTACATTTTGTTTCTCTAGTGTTTGGACAGTTGGCACTCCCAGCCTTTCCATTTTAAATATAAACCTGTTGTATTTGGTATGAGCAGCTGCAAATAATTTAACAAAGATTTTCAAGATGTCAATTCCTTAAGTATATGCGTGCAGTTCATCAAGTCACTGGCAAAAAAGTTTTCATTAACAAAGAAGAAAGAGAATTCAGAATGGTAACATGCAGTGTTTAATATGGATAGAAATAAAGAAATGGAATACTTTAGCCATGTTTTTTCATCAAGATGAGAGAAAAAAGAAGGCAAAGGTTACATGACCTTCTACAATTGAGTGTGACAGTATCCTCCTTCATCCTGTCCCCATTCAAGTTTTAAAATAAATAGTTGCTTCATCCAAGAAACTTCTGCCTGATTTATATGGAAACACTAGATAAGCTATTTTTTAATCAAAATAATGTTTCAGGGGGGAAAAAAAAGGTCTCATATCACCACCAATGAAGCAATGCTTTCCCTTTGGGCTTTCATTTATTTAATAAATTCAAACAGAAAGAGAATAATAATCTCTTTTTATAACATTTTATCATTTGTTTGGTACACTACTTGGGCCTTGCTAGGAAGGATTACAGGACAGATTATTAATTTAATAAGTGTTTTCTCTCTTGGTTCCATCTCAAAAACAACATCAAGCCAAAGTAAACACTCAAATTATTCTACATATTCCATAAGCTGGCCACAACGGATTCAGTATTGATTTTAGAAGATCCTCCAACTTTCTCTTCACCTCCCCACAAACTCCTTTGGCATTACAAAATGCTAAACAAATTCATCTTGTTGACAAGCAGAACTGATTCAAGAAAGGCCAGATACCTCATTACCTTTGTCATGAAACTTTAGAAAATTAAAATGTCACACCAAATTTTCCTTTGGACAAAAGCCTTGTCAGGGACAGCTGATAAACTGCTCTTTTCTATACACTTAACTTAAAAGCACTTAAAAAACATTATTTTGATGATATGCAAAAGAAAATTAAAAGTTACTTTTTTGGTACTCCTCCAAAGACCCATGAACAGAAACATAATACATTTTAAAGTGTGTCCCACATCTGGAGAAATCTCAGAAGAGCTATATTTGCCCATTATTTAAAATAACAATCATCACAATATTATCCATTGCAAAAATCAGAAAACATGTCAGAAATGAGACAGCATTACATTATCTTTCTTGTGTGTGGCATTCCTTCTTGACCATGGATTGTATATTTTAAAGGCACTTCAGATAAATACAATTGATATGTCAGTTGACAAAAATGATTGAAATCCTACCAAATGTTTATGCACATTGGTAGTAGCCTGGTAAAGGAAGGACTAGTTTTCCAATGGCTTAAAAGAATGAACTTCATTCTACAATTACAGAGTTTAAATATGGTATATGATAAAATATATAATAGTAAACAAGCTTAGAAAACTTATTTAAAATCTCAGGAAACCTCCTCTAAGATTCTGGGTTGTTCTATTTGTTTTTGTTTTGTTTCCATAATCTAGTCCCTTCCTCAACCCCAACAATTTAAAACTCAATTGGCTTCTATGATATTTGGCCAGAAGGTAATAGTAACCCTAAGTATTCATCCGATTATCTACGCGGCAGGTTGCAAGTGTCCAGGAGAGACCTTCCACCATATTTTATTTATTATTTAACCATCTGCTTTATTTTTTCATGATACAACATGAAACTTTACTTGCTGGAGCATTTCTGAATGTGTTCTTAGGACAGATTCATGGGAACATCATTTCAGATATCTTAGTATTTGACCAGAGGATAAATGGCATTAATTTAGCCCATTAAAGATCATCCTCTCTAATCATGACCAACACCATATAACAGGAAGATGACAAGTCACAAAACCCCTAGATAGGGTTGATTAAGTAAGGAGTTTCTTTCTTTTTCTTTTTTTTTTTAAAGATTTTATTTGTTTATTTGACAGAGAGAAAGAGAAAGCAAGCAGAGGGAGTGGCAGGCAGAGGGTGAGGGAGAAGCAGGCTCCCCACTGAGCAGAGAGCCCAACATGGGGCTCAATCCCAGGACACTGGGATCATAACCTGAGCTGAAGGCAGATGCTTAACCTACTGAGCCACCCACTTCCGTGCAAACGTGTGCACACACTCTCTCTCAAATAAAAAAAATCTTTAGGAAAAGGGATTAATGGGATTTTCCAATATTCTGCTTTTAAGTGACTCTTTTATCATTTTTTCACAAACATATATCAAATGAACACTGTACAGTATAGCCAAATAATTCAGACAAAAATGATAAAGTTTACCCACTCTGTGAAGGATAGTTTTGATCTTTAAGCCCTTTATTCCCTTCCCTTTAATGGGCCAATTAAAACAGCTTGACTAAGGATTACTGAAATGCTAAATTCACTGCCATTCAAAATTGTATGAAACACTGCCAGCAACCCTTCCCACTTGGTTGTAAACCCATATGGAGCTCTACTTAAAAATTTAAACCTGACTTTAGGCAACTCACATCTGCATCTAATATTTTGACTGTAAAAACTAACTTCATTGTATTTAAATGTCAAATACAGACTTGGGAGTATTGTATGTTATTCAAATAAAATGATGCCAATTTATTCCAATCCCAAAGTAATAATGCTTTATTAAATAACTGCAATTTCTGCCCTATACCAAGAAAAAAATTTTTAAGAAGAGAAATATTACTTAGCAATTAAAAAAATAAATATAAGGGGTTTTTTTGTTTGTTTGAATACTTATGATTGTCAATTCTGGTGTAGCACTATTTTGGAAATGTTTCTTTCTCTTTTTTTTAAAGATTTATTTATTTATTTGAGACAGAGAGATAGTGGGGTGGGGGGGAGAACAGAGGGGGAGGGAGAATCGCAAGCAGACTCACATGGAACATAACTCAGAGCTTGATCTCAGGATCCCAAGATTATTACCTGAGCCAAAATCAAGAGTTGAATGTTTAACCAACTCTGCCATCCAGGCACCCCTGGAAATGGTTATTTCTAATTCAAGCATATAAAAGGATATAAAATTTACTATTTAAACTTCAGCTATATTTTAATTCTCTAATTTTTTAATAGTATACATAATAAAAAGTTTAACAATACATGGTACATATGTCTGTTTATATGTATAGTTTTATATATATGTATTTTTATGTATTTATGTATAATACATATATTTATATGTATATAGTTTTATATATGTAATATATATTTCTATGCTTTATAAAAATGTGTGTGCTGTATGGGTACATATATGTGTGTGTATGTTTATGTGTATACTTGATATTCATATATTTATAGATATACACTAGTAAAGTAAGCACCCCTCTATCCTTGATCCCTAAGTTTCTCAGTTTCCCTTCCCTCTGTGGAGGCAGTCACTGTTACTACTTTCATATGTATCTTTCCAAGGCTAGTCTGCACATAAATAAATGCATATGTACACATACATATAAATATATTTTGTGTGTATTTGACTGTAAAAATGGAAGTATACTACCCATCATGCTCTGTACTCTACTGTTTCCACTTTCTTGTCTCATTCATTATTAGTACATGTATATCAATCACATTCTTTTTAATAAATACAGAAATATTTTAAATATGCTATACTTATTAATAGAAGTTGATTTAACTTCTGCTGAAATAGAATTAAGCATAAGTGAAAATGGTGACAGTGTGAGCAAAAGAAGAAAAAGAAATACAAGAAATATGAGGCATGTCAAAGTTCAAATTCAAGGCAAAAGTATCATTTTAAATATTTTCTTGAAAAGCAGAAATAGACAGCAAAAAAGGTTATCAATATAGCCTTTGCTATCACTCAAAAAGCTGTTTTTCCAATAGAGTCACATCTGATTTTCTTTAAGCCTAAAAAATATTCACTCTCTTACACAACCTTTGCCCTGGGGGCCAAAAGTCATATTTCACGGGATTATGCATTTTTCTTAGACAAAACTGAATAATTTTAAGACTGAAGTAATAGGTTGGGTTATTTCTGAGATACACTTGGAGTAAAAATTTCCAGGGACTTACAATATAATTGCTAAAGTGGTAACTTGGGAGCATAAGAGATTCTCAAGGAAACTTTATAAGTATGATTAAAATATGCAAAGAGTTTGATGAATTAAAGAAAATGACAACTAACTGAAAATTTTTTCTCCTCTCTTAAAAGACTGAAGAGAGATTGCAAGCAGTCATGAAACTGACTTGGGTTTCTCATTCATTGTTAGGGTGGCTAAAACTATGTTATAGTGAATGACATATACACATTTTCTAAAATTGTAATGAAAATAAACTAGAAGAAATCTTTGTCAACACATGCCAGTCAATAAACATAAAAGTTTTATAATCTTAAACCCTTATCTTATCATCATATGGGGTAAAGAAACTTGTTTCTCTCTCAGTAGAAAACCATAATAGAATTATCCAAGGCAACCTCACCTCTGCTAATCCCTCCACAAGCAATTGTATAGTTAATGAGATTTTATAAGATACTGTTTGGACTGGTTTGGGCTTTGATAGAGCAACTATTGTTATTCAGATACGCGTGCTTATGCTGCAGGATTTTCCTTTAAATTTTTTCCTGGGGTTTAACATAGCAAACTTTTGATTTGTGAGCTTTTGCTTTCCCTGAAGAAAAGTGGTGATACTACAGTGAAAGAAAAGAGGCTCCCCTAGTTCTGGAAGTAGAATTCCCACAGTGGGAAAAACCACAATGAGATAGTGGTAATAAAATATGGCTGTGAGTTCCCGATCTCTCTTCAACAGAGCTGCTTTCTCATTGACTCTTCTGGTAAATCTCTATTAAAATTGTGTACATAAATAGCTAGAGTCTTAGATATTAACTTTACCATGGCAGCTATACACATTATACTTCCTGAGAACCTTAGGTTTTACTGAACCTTTGGAAATCTTAATTAATAACACAGTCCTCACAAAACATTTCTTGAAACATATATACTTTGAGTCAAATTCTTTATCCACATGGAATCCAATCTCGCCTAAACCTCCTGTCTCCCATTTTCATTTTCTTTTCATGTTTTCCACCTCCCATGAATAGTGAATTTTTCAAGCCATACTCCAGAGCTTAAAATACTGCAATGTACTTTACAATGTGGATGATGGATAACTTTCTGAAATATTATAAGCTATTGTGTTTTATTTTAGAAGCCACTGCCAAAAGTAAAAATCACAGGCCAGATTCCTAACTCCCTTGGAACTCTCCTATAGACGTGACCCCTTGAAATTCCCAAGTCCATGAAATAAATATGGATAGTATTTTGTCTCAAATGCAAACTGTGTTTTTATTCTTGGCAAATTGCAGGGGCAACGTTTGGTATCTTAAGTGAATTTTCTTTTCAGTCATGTAATTTGTATCCTTATAAAGATATCAAAAACAAATATGCAAACAAAACAACAATAATGAAGCTCATCAACTTCGTGTCATAAAAATATAAGCAACTCCGTGGTATTGTAAATGCAAGTATGAATATGTGTGGGGGAGGTTATTGTCATCTATAGATTTCATCTATGCAATATAGATTTTTATTATCCCCAGTTTCAAGGTATGCTTTTATATCTGAATATTGAATGAATTTTTTTGCAAGAACATTAAAATATGATTAATTTCTTTGAGGAAAATAATACCCAAGGCAGACTTTTTTTCCCCCAAACCTTGTTTCTTCTTGTCCTTGAAAAAAATCCAAGAAATGTCATGTATAACTAAAGATAATAGTTTAAAAATTCAGACAAAGGGAACTGTTAGGAACCAAAATGATGACATTTTAAAATTCAGCATTACAAGTATTGCTGGATATATGAAAGAAATAGAATTGATTGTATTTTCATTTGAGTGGCTGAATTAATGACACTTTAATTTTTGAAACTTTTTAGTTTCGACCTTCCTATTTCATGTAACCATCACCACTAAAAAAAAGAAAGAAAGAAAAGAAAAGAAAACAAAGACTTTCACAATTATCATATGATTGCAAAGAAAACTGAAATCAAAATCTTGGAGTACCTGACAATAGTTATCACTCATTAAAGGCTCACTTTATTCAGATACTGTAAAAAAGACATCTAATTCTTATAGAAACTCCATAAAGGCCACATTATAACCTCCATTTGAGAGATAAAAGACGGGCACTCAGAAAGGTTAAATATTCAAGGCTATTTCCTCAAAAAGTGGTAGGGCTGGGATTTGTATGTAATACTGTCTGGTTCCAACATTCATGCTTGAATTCCTCCCGAAGTGTATAAAAAACATGTAGGTTTGGATTTCCCAACTTGTATCTCATTTTTCAGATTATCATAATAAACGTGTTTGTTTTAAAAAAGTTAAAGATTTATTCTATACAAAGGCAGAAAAATAGTTTTAAATATTCAACAATGCTAAATTAAGTCTAAACAACTAGAATTTAATCTTTCTTATCCTCTCATTGTCCCAAGTAAGTAAAAATTTAGAACCAGTCAAGATCCATAAAGCTTATTTTCAGAAAATATCACTTCTTATTGCCAAATTAAACCATTCAAAGTGTAGAACACAGAATTCCACACTATTTGGGGGAAATCTGTAAAGGAGCCATTCCCTAATATTCAAATATTTAATGCTATTTAGAAAAAAGATGTGGATAATTAACTATATTTTCCCTGTTTTCAACCTAACATTTTAATGTTATGCATTCCCAAACACTGTAAAATAATTTAATAGTGAGGGGCACCTGGCGGGTCAGTGGGTTAAAGCCTCTGCCTTTAGCTCAGGTCATGATCCCAGGGTCCTGAGATCGAGCCCTGCATCAGGCTCTCTGCTCAGGGGGGAGCCTGCTTCCTCCTCTCTCTCTGCCTGCCTCTCTGCCTACTTGTGATCTCTGTCAAATAAATACATAAAATCTTCAAAAAATAATTTAATAGTGAGAATATTATTTTTATTAATTTACTTTTTGTTACACCAGTTCAAATCTCTGTGAACTTTTTCCATTAGAAAATATTCTTTTCTTTTTTTAAAGATTTTCTTTATTTATTTGAGAGAAAGAGAGAGTGAGAGAGAGCATGAGAGGGGAGAAGGTCTGAGGGAGAAGTAGACTCCCCATGGAGCTGGGAGCCCGACGTGGGACTTGATCCCAGGACTCCAGGATCATAACCTGACATATCTTGAAAGAAGTTGCTGTGGTTGATATCAAAGAGGTTACTGCCTATGTTCTCCTCTAGGATTCTGATGGATTCCTGTCTCACATTGAGGTCCTTTATCCATTTCGAGTTTATCTTTGTGTATGGTGTAAGAGAATGGTCAAGTTTCATTCTTCTACATATAGCTGTCCAATTTTCCCAGCACCATTTATTGAAGAGACTGTCTTTTTTCCACTGTATATT
>PISX010031470.1:0-17069 GCA_004024625.1 Mellivora capensis
ACCGCGGCCATCTTAGGTGTCCGCCATTTTGAATGGTTCTCCCCTCTCTCGCCTGACCCCAACAGTTGTATGTCAGTTACCAGTTATATCTCAATTAAAAGAAGTTGAAAGTCCTCATCTTAAATCCCGTTCAGAGCTAGGTGGCCCAGAGAGGGAGAGCTGGCTGCAATCTGGCCCATGGGGCGGGATGGGCAGTAGAACCTAGTGTCCTGAGTCAGAGCAGCTCTGTGGGACAGCATGTGATGCCTGTGGGCTGTGCCTCTGCTGGGGCCACTGAGTTACTGTGTGTCCTGGGACAGGCCCTCTTCCTCCCGTCCTCTCTTGGTTTCCCACTCTGTCAAAGAGAGAGCTGGCTCCTCCCTAGGGGTCTCCAACACCCTGCCCGCCAGATCCCGGACTTGCCAGTAATCAGTGGAACCTGGAGGCACGCCCTTGCTCATCCGTGCTGGAATGATTCAGGCCTGCTCTGTGCCTGACCCTGGTCCTGCCACAGGGGCCCCCTTTCTCCTTCAGAGCAGACAGAGCCCAGGGACAGTCCACATCTCCTGGCAGACCGAGGGCTGTTGTCCCTGCGTGAGGTCTCAGAATGACCACTTGGTGGCTTTCTGGCAGAAGAAATGTCCTCCCAGCCAGTCAGTGCCTTTGCTCATGGGACGGCATCGGTGGAGGTCTGGGGCTGTGGGTTGATGTTTGGGTGAGGGGTGACAAGGTGACGGAGGGGAAGGGTTGGTCACTGTGGAATCTGAGCAGGTTGGGAATAAAAGCTTGCCCAGGTGGGGCTAGTTTCTGATGGTTAGTTTAGGAAGGGACTGCGCCTCTATATGAAAGGGATGGAAGCTGTTCTCAGCTGAAATCTTAAATACAAAATGTTTAAATGAGCACTACCTGGGATAAGGCTTGACTCTGGTGGGAAGAGCCCTGAGGTGGGAGAAAGGACAGCTGGCTTCTAGCCTGGGTGTGCTGCTTGCTCCTGGAGTGTCTAGGGGTGTCCTGGGGTGCTGCTTGCTCCTGGGGGACCCCAGAGTGTCCTGGGGGTGCCTCGTGCCTGTGCTGTGTATGGCCTCAGTGAGTCTCCTAGCCCTAGTGATCTCAGCTTTGCGGATAAAGCAGTCATGCGAGCACCTCGTCTCATGGCCAGTGAGGCATCCAAAGAGCTCCGCAAAGGTACAGCGCTCAGCCTGAAGCCTGCCACGAAGTCGGCGCCTTCTCTGCCTTCCTTCAGCAGAGACTTGGCTGGGCTTAGGTCAGGGAATGCAGTGGTGTGTGTGTGTGGGACGTTCCTTCCTGCCTTTCAGACTGTCCTGGTGTAAGCAGCTCCGGGAGGAGCCACAGGTCAGAGCTGTGCCAGGAGGAGGCCTGGGGCTGGTGCTGGCGTCCTGCAGGGGATGTCAGGGTCCTTAGGGCAGAGAGAGGGCTGGGATGGGGGTGGCCCCCTGACACCTTCAGCGATGGAGCTCAGCCTGTAGAATGGGGCTAAGAGGAGCCTTTTGGGTTTGTAAATGGGCATGAAGCTCTGATGGTTTCCTTTGAAGCATGGCTTTTCCCTCAAAGCCTTCCTGGGAGGGCTGGAGTGCAAGCATCCTGCTGACCTGGAGTGGGGAGGAGAGGGCCAATTACCTCCCTGCCTTGCGGCTACAGGCTTGTCTTTTTAAGCCTTGGGCAGGCCTCCTTCCATCCTGCTGGGCCCCAGACCCTTCCGCCCTCTCCCCCACAGTAGCCTGCCTCCCTTCCCTGTGTCCCCCCAGTTCTTCCCTGACAGCTGCCCCCAGCCTTGGCTGAGAGGCGTGGGGCTGGGGCTGAAGGATCTGTGGGGTCAGCAGATGACTGTGCCCGGGGAGGGGCCAGTGCTAGCAGGGACAGCTGTGCCATCAGGTCAGCGTCCCTTCGTTGTCCCCCACTCCCAGCAGTCCCGGGCTCTGGCTGTGGAATGATTGGGCTTGACATGTTCGTCTGCTGCCTGTTCGAAGTCCGTTTCCTGCTGGGGAGCAGGCGCCGGCAGGCGGGGCGCAAGCCGCACTGTGGGCCAGCTGCCGGGGCTGCTCAGCATGCGTTGCCTATCGCGGCTCTCCGAGAAAGAGGCACAGTGGCAATTGTCTTTGGCCCACGGACGTGCCTGGGCTGTTTGCCCACATTCCTCTCTACCCCGCCTGGCTCTGCAGACCCTTCCAGAACCCTGCGAGGCTGGGTGTTGGCTGACCCCTGTCCAACTTGGGATTCTGTCCCCAGAAGCCCTCTGGAGAAAAATTCTGCCCCCGGGCAGAAGAGAGAGGAAGATCGTGTGTTTTAGGGGGCATGCCTGATGTTGATGTGCTGGGAAGCCCTGGGGCCCTCATTCATCTTCTGATCAGGGTCCTCACCGGCATACCAGGAACTGTGACCCTACCCTGTTTTCATGCTTCTCATCCTGCTTCTTGACGGGCAGCACCACGAATGTCATGCCTGGCTGCCTGCTGTGCCCCCACCCTCCTTGTTCTACCCCTCACCCTGGGCCACCATCTCAGGATGCCTCTCATTCCACCTGGGTGTGAACCCTGACCTCTCTGCGTCTATCACTCAGTGCCGGTTGACTGGGTACCAGGCTTAGTGCTGGCTGCAGGGGTTGTAGTCAGAAACAGAATTGTCAGAGTCACTGTGGGCACAAACACACTGCCAAACAAAATAATTTCGAACAGTTTCAAGTGCTATGGTCCAATCCTGTGAGAGGGAATGACTGGGGGCTCTGCTATCCTGGGGGGGGGGGGTGGCATCATGGCCTCTGGGAGGAAGTGATGCTTAGAGCTGAGAACTGAACTTTTGTGAAGGTCAGTTTCCTAACCTGTAAAATGGTGATGAGCCCCTTCTCCATGTTGCATGTGTAAATGTAAAGGACTGGCACTTTGCAGGAGCTCGGCTAGCCCCAGGGCCTCTGGCACGTCTCCTCTCAGCATTGGACTGTTCTCACTGGTGACCCTGTGGCCTCTAACCATGTCCTCAGATTAGGGCTTTCCACATTTCTATGTGGATCAAAATTGTCTGGAGAACTTGTTAAAAATGCAGATTCTTGGGCCCTCCTGAGTGGTTCAGCAGGAACCTCTGGAATCTGCCTGATTCCAGGCACCGTGGGTGACACGGGTGGCTCATGGAAGACACTTTGAGAATCATGGCTTAGGCACTCCCAGGGGAGACCCCAATGTCTGAGGCTCAACTCTACTAACTGGGGGAGGGACAGCTTTGGGGGATGACTTGGCCCAGCCCAGCACACCGGGAGAGGCTGCTCTGATGCCCAGACCTGGCTGGTCTCAGCTCTGGGCAGGCTTTGCCTGCTGGACCATGTGTAGAGCTGTTTTGAAATAACCAGCTGCTCAGAATCCCAAAGTGTCCTGAATTTATTAACACGCAGAACGTCTTGCGAGAGCTTGATGGAGAATATTAAGTCTCATTGCCGGCCCTGGAATGATGCTCTGGGGGGAGGCGGATGTCCGTCTGCCAGGCTGAGGGGCAGCAGGGCGAGCCTCATCCGCAGGACAGGAAGATCGGCCCCCCAGAGTGCAGGGGCGTGGGATGTCCCAGCTGTGACTTGACCACTGGGAAGGGCCCAGGGGCTGAGCCAGGGGGCCCTCCGCCCCGCCCCTATCTTCCACTGCCTTCCTGGCCTGAAGCCTCAGACAGGCTTCTCATCAGCATGTATCCCACACCCTAATGTAATAACAGCCGCTAATTATTACCCCTGCTCCTGCTCTGCTTGCCAGTTGTGGGGGTTGAAGCAGGAGGATTTGGGGGCCAGGAGAACCGCCCCCGCCCCACCACGGCTCCCACCCCCAAATGGTATTTATTCACGGGGCTGCTTTCTTTTTTTATTAGTGCAAAGTTCAGTCCTGTCTGAAATTTGTTCTTACTTCCCGCCCGCCTCAGCCCAGCCTGCACCACCCAGCCAGGTGTGATCTCTTGCTGCGGCCTGGCCCCCCAGGGCAGGCAACCCACTTGGTCCTGGTCTGGGGGGACTTGCGGTCATTCCCGTGGGGAGGCTGATGCATAAGCATGCAGGGACACGTGTCTGGCCTGCCTTCTTTGCCACCGGCTGGAGCCCGTTTCCTCTTCCTACAGCCACATACATACCAGTCACTTGCTGTGAGTGGTCTGAGGTCACCCCCTGTATCCTCACCCCCAGACAGGATGGGCTTAGACCGTGCCGGGGTGGGCGCAGAGCTCCCTGCTGGCCCTGCCCCTATCCCCGACACCAGGCCAGTTAACCCAGGGTGTTTATCCCCCCTCACCCCCGCTCTGCATCCCCTCCTCCCACCGCTACCTCTTCCCAAGACCTCAGTTTCTCTGTCCACATCATGGAGGCCCCAACAACCCCCATCTCAAAGGGCCCTGGCCAGAATCAAGCCAGTGGTTTTCAATCCTGGTTGTCCATTTGGAATCATCAGGGGGATTAAAACAAGTACCAACGCCAGGGGGCACCCTGGGCCTCCCGTGGACTAGTTTCTTCAGAATTTCTAGGGACTGGGGTCTGGACAGCAGCATTTTAAAGGAGCTGCCGGGCTCTTACAGCATGCAGCTGAGGATGAGAGCCAGTCTTGTATGGAAAGCTTCTGCAGAGTGAGGCCCAAAGCAGACCTTCAACAAATGAGAGTCCTTGTTTCATTGTTGTGTATTATGTTAAGAGTATTAAATGGCATTGCATTTTAAGCTACTTATTTGAAACCAGTGGTTTAAGAGGTTTGTTAATAAAAAAATCCTTAATAAGAGAAAGAAATAAAAATATGCCTGTATAAATGCTAAGTTGGTAAGGAAAAGTTAGCCAGTTTCGGTGTCTCCTTCCTCCACCCCTATGTCTAGGAAAGAGGAGGAGATTGAGGGAAGAATGTTCTGGCAGGTGGAAGTGAACAGGCTGATGCAACCCATGGGAGGAGATTTCCCGGACTGGGAAGGTTATCATGTTTTTGGTGCACTGCTCATAGGATTTGGGAGAAGAGTTTGTGGGGTTTTGTGGGGCACCTGATAAAGCCCCCGCCAACTTTACCCATGTTGAACAACAGGCTGTGAACTCAAGGTAATAGGAATGCGCTGAGGGCCGGAATTCTCTTGCCAACCAGCCTGCACACAAGGGCACTTCCATGTCCACCCCCCGGAAGCGAAGATGGAATTTTCCATAACTTTGAGGGGCAAGGCTCAGGATCTCATCTCATCCCTAGAGCAGGGCTTTCAGCATAAGGCACAGAGGGCTCTAGTTAGGGACCCCCAGGGGCCTTGGCAGTGGGCCCAGGGAACAGAAAAAGCAAACCACTCCTACTGGGAGGCAGGGCTGGAGTGTGCTTTCCAAAGCTGTATGGGTGTTTAGGATGACCTGGGGAGATGGACACTGGGGAGGGTGTGTGCTAGGGTGAGCACTGTGAATTGTGTTAAGACTGATGAATCACAGACCTGTACCCCTGAAGCAAATAATTCATTATATGTTAGTGAAACAAAAACAAAGACAAAACCCGAAAAATACGGATTCTCAGGGCACCTGGGTGGCTCAGCCTGTTAAGTGTCTGACTCTTGATTTCAGCTCAGGTCATGATCTCGAAGTCGTGAGATGGAGCCTCATGGCAGGCTCTACGCTCAGCCCAGTCTGAGTCTCTCTCCTCCCTCTGCTCCCCACCCCTCAGGCTGCTCACTCGCTCTTTCTCTCTCAAATAAATAAATCTTAAAGATACAGATTCTCAGGGGAGGTCTGGGGACCTGGGAATCTGCATTGTCAACAAACTGTCCAGGTGATTCCTGAAGGTCACTAAGGTTTGAGAGTCAAGGGGAGAAGGCAGGGGCGAGGCCGTCCCCAGGAAATGTGGCGAATCCCAGCCTCCCCCACTCCATCTTCTAACTGCCCCCTCCAGGCTCTGGCCACAGAATCCGCCTTGTTCCCCGGGAAGCACTTTCCGTGCCCCTTCCTACTGTCTGAGCCTCCAGTGGGCCCTCCTTGGAATCCCCCTCCCAGGGTGCGGCCCTGCACATGGGGGAGTGTGTGTGCATGTGTGCGGCCTGGAAATGAGCTTTTCTTTTCAGAGTCAGTTTTATTCTTTTGATGCTCAAACACGATATGCTGCTGCGCTCTTCTGTTTGCAGAGTCTTTTTCTCTGCAAGGAGCAGGGTGTCAGAGACATCATGTAAATGAATGGAGAGGAAAAAAAAAGACAGTTTATAGGAATTAAGAAGGAGGATTTCGAAGCTGGGGTAGGCCACGGGGCTGTGGCTCATGTGGCCCATCCCATTGCCTCGAGGGTGGGGCCACTGCCTGGGTCTAGTCCAGAAGAAGGGGGTGCTCAAGGGCTTATGGGGTGCAGGCTGAGAAGCACACCAGCCCTCTGCGCCTCTAGTAGTAGCTTCTCTGACCGCCTGTCCTGTCCTCATTTACAACATCTGCATGATGCCCGTCACCTGTTCGGTGCCTTCCACACTCCTTGAGGCCCTGGGGCTGGATCTCCCATGGCGTCCGTTCTCCCTCCACCGGCCCTCGGTTTCCTGTGTCAGTTATTTGTGGACCTGATGAATGAATCATTCCCGTACTCGTCTGGAACAGACCCGTCGTCTTTGCACCTGTGCTCCTGCTCTTTCCTCTGCCCCCAGGGCGTCCTTCCTCAGGCCTCCAGTGCTCAGCACACCTGCTTGGGCAGGTCCGGCTGAAACGCTCCCTCGGCCGACACGGCTCCCTGATGGCCGTCAGCCTTCTGGGCTGGGAGCGTCCCCTTCCCCTCTCATGCTCCCACTGCAGTTTATCTTGAATCCTGAGCAGCTTTCCAGTCTGCCCCTCTTTCGTGTCTGTCCATTGCCACATTGGTTTTCTCACACCGTTCGCCTCCAGGGGGCTGCCGTGGTGCCTGGCCCCTCGCGGGTGACCGGGGCTCAGCTGGTGCTTAATTACTCTCCGCTGCGGAGAGCGTGGTGTAGAAGACACGTCACGTCTGAGACTCTGCATTTGCCTGTGGGACGGGGGCTTCACGGCCGCAGGCAATAAAATAAAAAGTTCTCAGTGATGCTGACCCCCAGGCTCTCTAGGAAGTGGACCCGCGCTGAGTTGCCGCTGAGACTCAGCCGACCACTGACATAGACGGTAAACCAGGCTGTGTTTCTGGAACTGGGGCTGAGGGACCAGACTCAACCTCATCTACTTGTGGGGAGACTGAGGTCCCCCACCCATGGGGTAAGGGACCCCTTAGGGGGTGTACCGTCCTGTAAGAACAGGGGCTTTGGAGCAAGACATCCTTGCATTTCTGTCTTAGGTTCGGGGCTAACCTGCCACATGAACTCCGACAAATTCCTTAACCTCTGAGAATCTCAGGTTCTTGGTTTGGAAAACGCTACTGCTGATACCTTCAGGGTCACTGGGAATGTGGGGGATGATACCTTAAAATAGGGGGAACCCAATAGTCGCTTGACAAATAGCAGTCACTACGATGATCATTATCATCATTAGCTGCCTTGATTTGTGATTCTTCCTTTTTGGAGTCATTGTTCCCTCCAGCTGTTGGTGCCTGTGCCGGAGCCGCCCGGGGCCCTGAGCCAGCCCAGAAGAGCTAGTTTATAATTAGGTTGGCAGATGCAAGATGTGGCGGACCCCTGCTGGGGACCACAAATTAATTAGTGTCCTTTGTGGAGAGGGGGACCCTTCGACAGGCTTGATGAGGACAAGTCGGGCCCCTAAGCATCTGACCTCAGTATTCGTAGCTGGGCAGAGGGGTGAGCCCCATTAACATCAGCAGGAGGTGAGTGCTCTTAGGGCCTGGAAGGGACCCAGAGTCACCGAGGGTGACTCTCTTTGTTTGGCAGGTGGTGCTGGGCTCAGCCACACCCCCTAAGCTGAGGGAAGCTGTGGCGAGAAAGCAGTGGTACATGCTGCTTCAGTTTCCCCACGCAGCACTCTATCTGCTTTCCAAGTGTGTGTATCCCCTCACCTAGTCCCTTTCCAGGGTGAGGCGGCCTGCTCTCCCTGCTGAAAACTCACACAACAAATCACGGGGCAGCACCCGTCTGTCTTCTCCTTGTAGTCCTCTCCTTGTAACCTACTCATAACAGCAGCACCAACCTCCGTTTATGTCTGGGGCCGTGGTGCTCAGAGGGCTCCTGGCACTTTCTCCCTGAAGTTTCTGGCCTCACTTCACCCTCTTGGGGCAACACATGGGCTGGGGGCACAGCTGCCGGCTCATTCCTGGTCCTCCTCCCTGCGACTGTCCTCCCTACTCACCACGACCCTCGGGGCCGTCCTCCCCTGTACCTGTCTGCTTCACTGCCGGACCTCATGCAAGCCGCTCCACTCACATCCCATGTGTTGCACTCTTTTCCACGGCCCGGGACGCTGTGGCGAGCTCTTCACACGCATTCGGTATCTCACTTCAGAGCGGTGATGCGCCCGTGTGAGAGCTATTATCATCCCCATTCTGCAGACGAAGAGTTGGAGTCTCAGAGATTATCCTGGGTCACAAAGCTGGTGAGGGTTGGAGTTGGGATTTGAACCTAGATGGTCTGACTGCACAATCTTTTTTTTTTTTTTTTTTTAATTGAGGGATCCTAACAGTACAGCCCAGCGCACAGATCTTAGGCGTTCAGCTCAAGAGTTGCTGACAAAGGTATGCGTTCACCCATGTAGCCAACCCACTGAGCCAGGTGCGGAGCCCTTCCATCACTGCCCATGCCTCTTCTCTGTCAGTCCCTGCCCCCATGTGGAGGCCTCCGCTGTTCCGGGTGGTAAACTTTGTCTCGCTCCACTTTGTGCGCGGATAGTGTAGGAGCGGAATTACAGGGCAAACTCATCTCTCCTGTCTGCTTTCGTGTACTCCTTCTTTCCCGGGGCCCAAGGGTTTTGAGGCCTGTCCATATGGTTGCACGTATCCAAAGGCCACTGTTTTTATTGCCAGGAAGTGCCGCATGGTATAGACGTGCCGCAAGGTGTTTAGCCCTTTCCCTTACCGACGGGCATTTGGGGTCATTTCCAGTTTGGGGCTGCGGCGAACATTCACGCATGGAGCTTTGTGCGGACTCCTGTCTTCACTTCTCTTGAGTGGACACTGGGCTGGAATTGCCGGGGTACAGGTAGGTGTAGACGTACCGTTATCCATGCCTGGCACACTGTAAAGGGGCCGAGCCATTTTACCTCTGCCTGTAGTGCAGGAGTTCCAGGTGCCCCCTGTTCCTACCAGCACGTGCTGATGTTTTTTTTTTTTTTTGTCTTCGCCGTGTTAGCGAACGTGCGGTGGCACCTCATTCTGGTTCCGGTTTACATTTCCGTGATGTGTAATCATCCTTATTATTCCTGGGCCTGTTGGCCATTCCTGTATGTTCTTTTGTGATGTGTCTGTTCCAGTCATTAGCTCACTTAGATAACTGGCTTGGTTGTCTTTTTATTGTCGATGGGCCGGAGTTCTTTCGTAAATTCTGCATATGAATATTCCTTTCCCTAGTTGGTGGCCGGACTGTTCATTTTTGTAAAGGCAGCATTGATGACCAGAAATTAACCACAGCCCCCTCCCCTTTGATATCCGTGATTCTGGGGAGGGTGAAATAAGAATGCAGGGTGGCAGGTGTATAGCAGGTGCTCAGAAGGGGCGTATTTCCTTTCTGCCCTTCTCCTTCCTGCCATGGTCTCCCTACAGGATTTGCCTGAGCTAGGACAGGGTTGTTCTCCTCTCCATCCATCGCCCCCCCCAGCCCCCCACTCCTCCCTGAAAGCCTAGTTTAACACGGGTCTCCGGCACCACCCTCCTTAGAAAGCCTCAGCCCATGGAGACAACCCGGAAGCTGGATCAGGTACGGTGTTTGATCTTATAAGGGGCCTTGTGTGTCTCATTGGCTTCGGGGAGGGGTTCAGCGGTTGGCAGTGTGTTGCTGATGAAGACACTGAGGCTCAGGAGAGGTCAGGTCGCTCACCTGTGGTGACTCGCCGAGGGCATGGGACGAAGGGCCAGGAGCCCACCGGTGGTGGTTGGTGGTGGGTGTTGAGAGGGTGGGTGGGGCAGACTGCTTTAAGGTGGGGTGTATGGGACACTTCGACAGTGGGACAGGGGAAGGATGACAAGGGCTGACTCAGGGCAGAGGGCATGAGGGTGGAGGGAACATCTTGTCCCTCACTGCGGGAAGCTGCTGGCATATCACTAGCTGTGATGTAAGCAGAACACAATTATAGTCACCATCATACAACACAATCACCGTCCACAAAGGTCAGAATGGTAAGTTTATGGAAGGAAACATCATGCCCTTTTGATGGCGACAAGTGGGACCCTGGGTGTCTGACTGGGAACAGGTGTGGCTGTTTCTTGGCCCCAGAGATGACTTTGGACAAGCTAGTGGTGAGTCTGGGTGCAGAGGTGAGAGATGTGTGTGTGTGTGTGTGTGTGAGAGAGAGAGAGAGAGAGAGAGAGAACCTGGGGGTGGGGAAGGAGTGGGTGGGACCTGTTTGTGTGGTCAAACATGGGTTTGCCTCCCACCTCTGGAGCCCTGCTCTTTGAATAAATCCCTTCCTCTAAGGCACATCACCTTATCTCTGAAATAGGGTTAACAGGTTTTAACAGCAGTCTCTGTTGTGGACCTGGGATTAAATGCCAAGAAGCACTTGGACGGTAGCTCCATGTGCTCCGTGTTCCCAGATTCTGGGATGTCTCCGGAAGTCCCACTGCCGCTGTTTGGTGCTGCTTGCCCTGCCGGCTCGCAGGGGCCCAGCTGGTGCAAGGCATGGGCGTGGGAGCTGTTTCCCAGGAAGATGTATCCCCCAGTGCACTGGCACCTCCTCCCTCAGTTCCCAGCAGTAACTTGTAGGGTCTTGGCAAGAGTTATTTGCACCTTTTGGCGAACGCCTTCCTGTCCCTGTTCTAGTTAAATAAATACCCCCTTGCAGGTTTTCTGGGCTGTGCCCACTAGGCACTTAAGGAACTGAAATTCCAGAAGCAATTTCTCCCCAGGGGGTATTTTATTGGTGGTTTATGCTGCCCTCCCCCTCTCAGGCTAGGCCTGCTCATGTCACCAGGACCTGGCTCACTGGGCCATCCAGATGGCTTCCTTGACCAGGGAGGTTGGAGCAAGGTGATGACAGGAAAGGTCTGTGCCAGCCGCGATTGTACTTCTCTCCCTGCCTGCGGGATGGTGGGAGGCTCAGGCCCATGAATAGCACAAAGGTTGCCCAGAAAAACACTGTTATTACTGAAAACCAGAAAAGTTTCTCCTTTACCTCCAGGGCAAAAGGAGGCAGAAAAGTCTGGTAAGTGCCTTAATAAGCGGCTGCCGTTGGCTCAACAAATAGCTACTAAAAACTTTCAATTATTTGGATATGGGAAACCGGGGAAAAAGCTCTTGGAGGCGCTTTGAAAGTCAGCTTTGTGTCACTAGTAGTGTTATTAATATCCTGCTCAAAGACAGTATTTAAAACATGGGTTATGAAAGCCCTTTGGAGGAGGTGAACTTTCACATGCATGCAGAAGCGGAGCTGATGAAAGTTCTGGGGGCATCCAGGTCACTGTCCGTACCCTGCCTCCGGCTCGGCCCCGTGTGAAGTGTCTCAGGCTGGACCTGACCTTCTGCCTCTCTGGCCGGAAGTCCCAGATCCTACCCAGGGCCGCGCCCTCCCCGGCGCCGCCGCCGCACATGGCCACTAGAGGGAGCCAAGGTTCTCTGCGAAAGGCGGCTCTCCCGCCCCGCGCAGCCCAAGGAGGCGTTCGGCATCTGCGGCTTCTCCATCCGGGATGCCCACAGCGGGGCTGGAATGGACACAGAGTGGCTGCTGACCTGCCTGGCAGAGGCGGGCAGTATTTGAAGGAGCCCCCGTCTCTAAGCTATGTCTCCGTCCCTCCTCACCAGTCTGCCTCCTCTTACATATGAAAAACGCTGTTACGTTTTTGGGCCGTACAGAACCAACTTCAAAATGACCTTTCAGGGAGGCCTTCCAGAGGCACCTGCCTTGTGAATGCTCCGGGTCCCTGGGCGTGGCTGCCTCAGCGAGAACGAAGCCACAGCCCGTGCTCTGTACCTTCCTCCCCTATTCCTCCTCCCGCTCTTAGCACCCCCCACTCCCACCTGACAGAGCCGCTTTGCAGGGAACTAACCGTGGGCTCGGGGCTGTGCGCAGGGCACTGGGCACTGGAGGGTGGGCCGGGAGACAAAGTACAGGCAATAACTCTTGCATTCAAGGGCTTCCGCTCAATCTGGAGATGTAGGAATTGGAGTCATTGAATGTTTTCTGAGCACCCAGCTGAGAAACAGTGGAGTCGGGGAAAGAATACAGGCTTGTGGCTGAGCTTCCAGCAGGCAGTGTGACATTGTGTTGCTTAGACCTGCTGGGGCTCTATTTCCTCATCCGTGAAAGAGCCACAGCCACAGCCTTGTTGTGAGAATCACGTAGGGTGATGATGTAAGAGAGAGGCTTTCTTAACAGCTAAGCGAGTATCACTTTCTTCGTGAGCCTCATCTCCACCCCACCCCCCAGCCGAAAGTTAAACAACGATGCCCTTGACCGTCTTCCGGAGCCTGGTTAGAGCCGTCTGGCAGGCACTGCTCTTATTTTCTGTCGCTGACTGAGCAGGGGTGTTGGATCTGTCTGACCCATCCCCACCTAGCTCACAGCCTGGCACTCTGCAGGGAACATTTACAGAGGTTGGGGGAATGGAGCAGGCAAAAATTGTACCTCCTTCCCAGTCTGGGCCTTTGGGCTGATGGTGGTATCACCCGGTTGTGTGGGTGGTCAGATCTGTATCCGTGTTCACTGGCTGTGGGCTCAGCCCTCAGGTGCTTCCCGGGAGGAGAATCTGACTGTTGAGTAGTTGGCCACGGGAGTCTGGGCTGCAGACATGTGTTGGGGGCTCTCAGAGCAAGGTTGGGCCCAGAAGCTGTGGGGATGGGTGGGTTCTGGGACAGGAAGGGGACACAGAGGGATGTCATCGGGGGCCCAGTGTCTACAGTGCTGAGTCACAGGATGAAAAAGGGGCCCCTCATGATCCCCATCCATCCTGTCTTGGTGAGGGAGGCAGTTCGGTGCCAGTGAGCCCCCTGGCTTTTGCTCATCTCCCTTTTGAGCCGGGTGTAAGAGGCCGAGGCAGGTGTGTTGAGCAGGCCACAGGGTCCAGGGGCAATTCATACTGTTTTCTTTCCTGGCCACTTGTGATAAGGGATACTATTCTTACATATATGATATGTAATTAGTGATATGCTATTTTCTTTCAATACATTTATTTAAGTTAAAAATAAAGGGAGTCAGGTTAAAGAAAAAAGTAAACAATAGTGCAGGTGGTACGTGAAGATGGCAAACATCCCGACGGTTGTACAAAAACCACTTAGTGGGGTTGAGAGCACAGGTGGGGAGACCTGGCTCTGACTTTTTCAGCAGTGTGACCTTGGACCTCTGAGCCTCAGTTTCCTTATCTGTAAAACAGGCCTAATAATTTCTTCTTGGGAGGGTTGCTCTGAGGAGCAAATGAGATGATGCATGGAAAGGACTCAGCACAGGGCTAGGCACACAGTAGGTGCTCAGTACTTGCACATTCTTCTGAGCACTTAGTTCAGCAGGGGTGGGTGGGGACTGTGCAATCTGAGCCAGAGCCCAGGGAAGCATGCCCCCTGAGGGTAGAGGGAGAAGGAAGAGGAATGCCTGAGGCATGGTCAGGGAGGGACCAGGGAACCCCGAGGGCATGACCCGGGCCTCCCCACTCCCTGGTTCTGAGCAGGAAGCTGGGGCTCTCAGCTGTTTCTCCTCCTGACTAGCAAGCCTGCCTACCCCTGCCCTGCCACTCCACTTTCCCTTCTTTCAAGATTTAATTCAGAATTACAAGTGTTCCTAATAAGATCCTGGCCGTGTTAACCTTGGAGGTTCCTAGCCTGGAAGGCCTCATTTTCTGCTCAAGTTCAATATTAACACACCAGTGAGAACAGTGTCAGTTCCCTCAGGGAGCCAGGGGGCTCCAGCTGATGAGAATTACAAACTTTCTCCAACTTGCAGGCAAGAGGGGGCTCCTGAAAAATCTTAAGGAGCTTCCCGGTTCCTTCCTTCCACAGGAATTTATTGAGGACATGCTGAGTGCCAACATTTTAATCTTTGCCAAAACCAGGAGTGCCTCCTTCTCTGGCAGAGGCCTCATTTCAGTTCTTTAAACAGGAGCAAAAGGCAGAAATTCTAGAATCCGTGTCACCCGGATCAATCAAAAAATTCTTTTCTTGTTCATTTTCTTCCAGTATTTACACAGCATTCAGGTCACACACACACATTGCTTCGAGGTGTCTGCCTGTGTGAGCCTGTGTGAATTCTTCTTGTTGGTCTGTTTGCTTGGTTTTCAGCCTTCAGGCCGTAGAGGCACATTTCTGCCCTCCCCTGGGCAGCCATGCCGGCTCTGGCTGGCTGGGTGGGCTCCCTCCCGGCCTCCACGCCCACCCTGCCTTCCCCGTTCCCAGCCTTTGTGCATGCTCTACCCCTCCCTGGAGGGCTGCTTTCCTCCTCTCTCTTTTCTGAGAGAGTCCAGGCCCCTCTGCTCTGGGAAGCACTTCTGAGACTTTCCCGTCCTTTCCTGCTCTGAGACCCTACCCAACCCTCAGTTCAGGCCCTGCCAGGGGCCCAGTGGCCCTGGGTCATCCGAGGTCCCCCGCTGCCTCAGGCTGTGGACAGCTTTATTCCCCAGGGGGAGGCTGATTCCCAGGGGCCAGGCCCTGGTCTGAGAACTGTGATTTGCAGAGCACTCACCATACACCCAGCTCCAAGCTTTCCAGGTACAAGTGCGTGACGTCCTGTGGGGGCAGAAGCTCTGTTGACCCCCGTTTTAGGAGCAGGAGGTTACGAAGTGAGCTCAAGGTCCTAGAGTGGGAAGAAATAGAGCCACAGTTGGGACAGAGGGGCTCCAGGGCCCCACATTCTGAAACACCCCTCCACCATCCTTCCCCTCCCTCTGCATGGTGCAGGCTTGGGAGAGCTGAGGAAGGAGGCAGGCCCTGTACACCCAGGCTGCCCGGATATTGGATTTTGATACCCCGGATGGACTTAACGTGGAAGTGCCGGGTAGGCTTAAGCGAGTATGGCTGCGTCTAGACCCAAGCTGCTGCCGCCAGTCGCGGGGCCCATGTTTCCTGGCCAAGCCCTCCCTGGTTACCCGAGCGCCCACCTCTGGCACTGGAACGCTGTCCCACCTACGCTTTCACTTAAAGCATTTATCTATTTTTGCTTTGCCTTCTTCCCCAAAGGATTTGAGGTGACTTATAAGAAAACATTCAATAAGGCCATAATAAAATACAATTAAGAACGACATGCACTGTCCACATCATAACACCATGTTTCTTGGATCTTTTGGTCCTTGTGGACCAGACTCTCCTTGCTTCCGCAGTCCTTTTGTTCAGAAAGGCCATGCCTATCAACCAATATGAGTAAAAGCACAGCAGTGCTTTGTGACCCTGGGGGTTTAAATGTAAAGATTCAAGGCTTTTCCCAGGTTCCCCCCAGGCATGACTATCAATAGAGTCACTTCCCAGAGCAGCGAATCTGAAAGCCGTGGCTCACCCATCAGCCTTCTTAAAGCTCATCTCCTAGGATGCCACGGACATGTCCCTGCCCTCTGGCCATTGCCCAGTGGCTTTCCAGGCAGGATGAGATGTTGCCAAAGGGGAAGTGTCTCAACTCTTGCAGGAATCTGCTTGGGGCAAGAGGCTACCCCAGCCTGGCACCAGATGGCCCTGTCCCAGGCACAGATGTCGCCCAGCCGCCTGGCCTGCTGCATCCTTGCGGGGACCCCAGGTCACAGGGAACTGTCCACTGCTCCATCTGCTTTCCTTGCCTCGAGGAAACATGGTCACGGGCCAGGTTTGTAAATGTCAGGCCTTGGGGGATTAGGGGAAGGTTTTTGGAGGATGCCGAGTGTTGCTGGCTGGGAGGCCATCTGGCTCAGGAGCCAGGAGTGACATGTGTGAGCTCCCAGGACACGAAGGAGGTGGCTCAAGGGAGGCCTTTCCTTTCTCATCTGAACCTGTTGGGTGGAAAGATCTGCAGCCCTGTTGAGGGAGGCCTTGGGACCGGTCTGTGTGAGTACACAGGAGAGGATTCTCAGTCTGTGCCACTGGGGCCACTTGGTGGATACGTGGCCGGCCATTCCATGAGAAGTGGGTTGGACGGTGGTAAAGGAGGGGACTTACGAAGGGCCAAGTGTGACTCCCAGGTCTGACCAGCTCGGTGGCTTGGGCTGGTCGCCACCCGCTGAGATCCAGACCAGAGCTCATGACACCTGCGGGCAGACGGATTCGCCGCCGATGAGGGAGGGTGTCCAGCAAAGGCCCAGCAGTGGTGGGAGCCCAACACCGCTGTTCTCTTCCTATGTCTGCGCACTCGGAAGAGTGGTCTGGGCAAGACGATCTTTGATGATTCCTCCTGCTCCAGGGCTCCAAGGACCGGCAGAGCTGGGCCTGGTATGCCTCGGGCCGGGGATGGGGGCGGGGGGTGGGAGTCTGGCTCTTACACACAGGTGGACATACAGGTAGGCTGGTAGACTCACAGAGGTGTAGACAGGTGGCTACGGCAGGGAACTGTGCTCTGGGAGCCATGCTGGGCCCTGGAAGGCTCTGGGAGGAAGGGCCGGGCCAGCCTGTGGGTGGCGGTGGGTGTTAAGGACATGGAGTGGTCAGCCCGGGGAAGCAGCGGGGGAGGGGAATCTCAGGCCCAGCACTGGCCTGGAGGAGTAGAAGAACACAGTCCTGGGGAGGATCTGGGGACTTTGGTGTGTCCGGAGCATGGTGCATTGTTAATCAGGTTGCTATGTGAGAGGGACTGGCTTTGTAGAAAAGGGCAAGATCATGCAGGGCCCCCACCCGTACCCTCCGAGCTCCCACTGCCCCCACTGGTCCAGCCCTCTCCAGTCGTGGGTCAGAGCTAAGTTTTATGAACCCAGAAGCATCTTCAATGGCTGGCAGGGTTTTTGTGGTCTTCATCCCTAGATGGTGAATCCTGTCACCCGCTGCTCAGGGCCCTTCCATGGCTCCTCATGCCCTCTGATCAAGTCCATACTGTTTGCCTGCTCATCATGGCCCTGTGGGTTCTGAAAAGCCCCCCCACCCCCACCTCTCTTCATCCCTCTTTCAAACCTCTCCTCCCTCTTGCTTCGCTC
>PISX010031471.1:0-17354 GCA_004024625.1 Mellivora capensis
CCGCTGGAGAACGGGCAGCCACATACAGCCTTGGAAACATACCCAAGCACACCACCTAGAGCAAGACAAACCTCAAAGGCAGGAGGTCTGATGTTTGGCCTGTGGACATCACCCACACAATCGTGAGCTTGGTTGGTCAGGGGATACCAGGTACCCGGGTCACGCACTTCTCAGAACATGGGAGGTCTCCTAAATAAGTAACAGACGTCATCAGCGGCCTCCGTGATCTATCAATGATGACAGCAATGATGAAAATCTTCAATGAGACTCAGGATGGGGGTAGGTATGACTGAGGCAACTTCATACCTTAAGAGCAATTTGTTCTAATTATCATTGACTTGTTCATGATTGCTCAGAGTCCTTTAGTGCCTTCAAGTGTATTTTTCAAATCTCAAGTTGGTAACACCAGCTTTTCTAAGAGTCCAAATGCCTCCCTCTCCCTTTCTCTTGATTTCTGCCCATGCCCCCACCTGGATGGGCTCTCTGTACACTTGCAGTGCTTCTCAGGGAGGCTGGAATTACCTGTCCTACCAAAAGTCTCTGAGGCTTTCCTCCTCTGCTGGCATGCCCACCCTTGCCTTTCTCGTTCAGCCCAGGGAGGGCCACATGAGCCATGGTGCAGCTCCCTGGCAACCGTGTGGTGTTGGGAGGCCCATCGACTCCTCACTAGACCTGAGAGTGTTTAAATCACCCCTGACCTCCCAGCTCCACCCAGAGCCTGCATCTAGGGGTGATAAATATAGGGCAGTGCTGCATGGCTTAGCTGAATTGGCCTTTTCTGTGAAAGTAATTACTTTGGTCTGCTGGGGAATATTCTGAAGGTTAATATCTCAGAGTGCAAGAGAGAAAATGAACAAATTGCTTCCAGTCAGCTCAAATACATAATGATTTTGTGATGTTTCCTAATTACATTTTTTATTGAAAAATGTAGCTGGATGCCCACATCTCCGGGAGCACAGCCACAAAGAACTATGTGGTCTGGAATCTTGCAGGTTGAGGATTGTGTCACTTTCTTTCAAACACATTTCTTTTAAATTTCACTCTTTTTATGAAAACAATAGTATGACAATGCAGGTTACAACATATTGATTATATTATTTTTAATGAATTACTTTTTGGTGAATGACTCTGATCAGGAGTCACATGAAAAGAATCTACATAGACAGGTCTACATTAACAAGGAGGCAGGAGGTGAAAACACAGAAGTCAGAGCAGAATCATGTAAAAAACAAAGCAGTGAGGACATTGCCCCACCTGGATTTTGTTCCAGAAAATCGAATCCAAAATACCATGTACTTTAAAAAAAACTGGTGGTACACAGCTTTTTTTTTTTTTTTTTTTTTTTTTTTGACAGCAGTGAATTCACTTCCAACAGATTTTCTGGCTAAGATAAGTGGCTAAAAACGATTTTCTTTTTAACTGTCTTGACCTAGTTGTGCTCAGCTGCACTTTCCAGAAAAAAAATAAAATAAAAGAAGAAGAAGAAAAGAAAAAGAAGTAAAAGAAAAAAGCTCATATCAATTTTAGGAAAAGAGCAAATATGATTCTGAAGCAAAATCCTGTACCCTCGTTGTTTCATGACTTCCTACTCTTTAGAATTATTATAATTATCATATTAAAAATCATTGCATTATAAAAAGATTACTTCAATTATTAAAATGGTTATAGCATATGATTATGACATTACTCAGATTACTATTTTAATTATTAAAATTATTTCAAACTTTGGAAATGGAGATGTGCAAAAGTATTTTTTTCAAGGCTGTCCCATTTATGGTTTAATTATTGGAGAACATTGTATTCAAGTGGAGGAAGTGCTGCCAACTGTATTTTTATGAGATCTCCCATTTTAAAATTTTAATATCTGGGTTCTATGCCTAGTGAAGGCCTGGCATATGGTGAGTATTCAGCAAATGTAGGTGTTTCTGGAAAACATGGAACAAAGGATACGAAGTAGACCCTGGAGATCATGAGTGCATATTTACAGTTCATTCAACAAGCATTATGTGTCATCAAGGGGACAGTGGGAAACAGGCAAGGGCCAATGACCTTGGTAGTTTGGACATGTGTTTAAGTAGAAACGCTGAGTAAGATGTTTCTTACTAGCCACGGGTTTGATGCAAACTTCTCCATCTCCCAGCAAAATACCACCACGGCCATTGTTGCGGGGGTTATTTTTGAGGAAATGCATGTATACTGTGAATAATTAAAGAAAAATGCATGGGCACACAGTAAAAGGTAATTTTATAAAGGTGAGTCTCCCTCATTTGTTAGAAGGTCCCTGGAATTTTATTGAATAAGCATGATTTGCAGAACCAAGTAGTATTGACTCTAGGGCTTTGCCACTCAACCAGTGCCCCACTGGGTCCCGTGGGTGTGAGATTCTTGCCACAGGACTCATCCAAGGGTGCATCTCCTATGAGAGAGTCCCCAAGTCAGAGTATGTGCTTCTTAAATTTTGATAATGTTATTGCCATGTTACTCCTCAAAGAAATGATGTTATAGAACGCTTCTAACACAACATGTCAGAATGATTTCTCCACACTTTTGTCCACTCTAATGAAACTTTTAGAACATTTTTTGTTAATCTAAAATTTTAAATGGTGACTAATTTAGTTCTTATTGTAATTTGTTAACTTTTTCCATTTTTCTTATGACTTTTCATCTGTTTGGGTTTTCTATATCATTGTATTTTTTTTAATAAGCAAAGTTGAGTTTTCTTTTATGTATCTTAAAATTTTTTTTCACATTTATTACTGACTTTCTATTGGGTTGAGTTTTTCTTTGTTTTTGCTGATCTGTCTTAAAGGCATTAGCCCTTTGTCTACCATATATGTTAAAAACATTTTCTTAGTTCATTGCTTTGTTTTACTTTGATTTTTACTTTATTGTTGTCATTTATTTTTCCATGTAGGAAATTTTTTTGTGTGTGTCATTGAATATAACATACATCAGTATGACTTTAATTTTGGAATTTTTGCCTAAAAAGACTCTCCAAGGCTCTTAGTAACATTTATATAGGATCCATCAGTGTTATCAAGTTTGAATTTTTGGAAAATTTCATTCTTGTTTACATTTCATTCATTCATCTGGGGTTTATTTTGATGTAATCGGTGAAGTATGAATCAGTGATGCAGTTTTTCTCAGATGCTGCTTAAACACTTCATGTACATACACACATTATGTTTAGATATATGTGTATTATAAGTAGTTCTATGGACTCATTTGTTGGAAAGATGGAAGGAGCTACACAGAGCTGAGAAGTAGGCTTTAATGATTTTCTAAAAGAATATAGAATAAATCTTTTAAAATATTTAGAACTTCAAACTTATTTATTTTTAAATTTTATTTTATTTTTTCAGTGGTCCAAGATTCATTGTTTATGCACCACACCAGTGCTCCATGCAATATATGTCCTTCTTCTTTTCTTTTTTTTTCCCAAAGGTTTTTATTTATTTGACACAGAGAGAGAGAGAGAGAACACAAGTAGGCAGAGCAGCAGGCAGAGAGGAAGGAGAAGCAGGCTCTCCGCTCAGCATGGAGCCCGACTTGGGGCTCGATCCCAAGACCCTGGGATCATGACCCGAGCCAAAGGCAGTGGCTTAACTGACTGAGCCACCTGGGTGCCCCAATACATGCCCTTCTTAATACCTACCACCAGGCTCACCCAAACTTATAAAACCCAAAGGAAAGGAAGTATTCAATAGGATGCTGTTAAGGACTGAATGCTTGTGTCCCTGAAGTTCCTATGTGAAAACCCTAACCCCCAGGGTGATGAACTTGGATATGGAGTCTTGAGGGGGTGATCAGGGTTGGTTGGGGACATGTGGGTAGGTCCACGTTCTGAAGGGATTCTTGCCCTCACGGGAAGAAATGGAAGAGTGCTCCCTCTCCCTCCTGAGCCAAAGGGAGGCCATGTGAGCACAGTGAGAAGACAGAAGGCAACCACACAGGCATCCACACTTCAGAATGGAAAGAAAATACATTTCTGTTATTTAAGCCATTCGGTCCATGATATCATGGTATGGCAGCCTAAGGCGAATACTTATTTACCAGCTAAAGTAGGTCCACATAATGTTTAAATTAAGATAGAAGAAATGGGAATTAGATGTAAGGAAGGAAGAACTTTCTGTCAATCAGGCTGACCAGGATACCCGCATGAGCAGCTGAGGGTTTCCTGAAGACCCTGTGGGGGATGACAGGAGTTGGGGGGGTGGGTGGGCGGAAGGCACATCAAGTCTTTTGATCCTAGAAAATTAAAACGAATACCTGTGTGCAGGCAAGGAACTTGACTACTTGATTCTTGAAGTTTACTTTCTATTCGCTGATTTGATTATAGGATGTCCAATTTGATATTTTTATTTACTATTTCTATATGGAGACACTGACCAACTGATTTAGCAGCACCTTTTACTTCAGGATTTAATACTGAAGGAGGATTTTTATAGAAACGCTCCCCAGTTCAGCAAAGTGGACTGTCCTTCAGTGTGTTCACGTCTGTTCAATGGAATGAAGCAAGGTTGAGTTCTGTCAAGAGATGGGCATTTCTAAAATAGCTGTTTTCCACCTATTTTGTTTGAGTGTTGAGGAATCCAATTAGATTCTCTGTTGAAGTCTACACACATGCCTACAGACTAGACTGTTCATCTTTGAATACATAACACCGCAGTGGCGGGCGGATATTAAACCCACAGCCTCTCTAAGCCTGGCTCGTGCACACCAAGCCTTCCCTCCTGCAGGAAAACTGGTATTCACAAGGGGCGATGGTACAGAAAGCGTTTCGGGATACACTGATGCCATGTTTAAATGGACATCTTTTTTGGCATAAGCTCTCGGTTGCCTTCTCAGATTTGGGGTCCAGGGAAGCTGCCAAGGACTCAGGTCATTCCCATTCTGCTGAGGCTGAAGGATGCAGTTCCAGAGGTGAGAAATCTTTCATTCCTCAAAAAACCTCTGTACTTTCAGGCAGTGACGGGGAGAAAATTCCATATATATAGCTGGTGAACACTGAAAATCATTTGGAGGCAGCCAGGAAAGAAAGAAAAGAATGATTCAGAAGATGCACAACCTTAGAAGCTCCTGCTAAGAAACTATGATTTGAGCAGAAATTATTCTGAGATATTACTCCTCTAGTTTCCCAGGGGAAAGAACAACCCTGCAACCAGCAGTGAGAAAGAGAAAGCTGTCTGCAACCCCAAAGGGGTGCCGTGGCACGTCAAGCTGGTGGCTATGTGGGCTGAGCCATCTAGTACCAACACACTAATGAATATCGCACGGTTTTAAAATCGGTGGTGCGTATCGATGAGCGGCTGCAGTCAGCAAAGGTCAATGGCTGTCCGTGTCCCAAGGACAGTGAGATGCCAAGGGAAGCCTGTCAGAACAAGTCAATTCTGGTTGCCGGGTCACCCACCAGAAGCATCATACCAGTTGGTTCCCCTCATTGTGAGGCACTGGTGACTTGGAATCTGCTGTGACTACGGGTGAGATTAGGTCGGTCCTCCGCCATCAGCAGGTGGCTGCTGGGTACCACGGTCCGTAGAAGAAGAAAAACAGGCATGGCATTTAGTTACTTCACCAAGGCACACCATAGGGAATGCAGAAATGATCGATGAGGCCATCACACATGTTTTCCCTTGTGGCACACACTCTGGTCGACTTCCCAGTTCTTACTGTGGCTCTGTCCGCTCTCCTGGGGCTCCTTAGCCAGGTTCAAAAGTTCCAATCTCTCAGTGTTTAAAAACAAAGGCATTTTTCCTCCAAGCCAATGCTAATTGACTTTCCTGGAAAAGCCTTCTTCTCCGGCTCTCTGAATCATGCATTGGTAAGTCGTGGTTGTTCACCTCAGAGAAATAGTGTATCGCAAATAACTGAACCATGTCCTAGGTATTTTATTCATGTGATGCCGCCTCTCAACAAGGCAGATAGAGCTGGACAACCCAGAGTACCCAAAGCTCAGGGAGCACAGACCCTTGGACTTGGGGTAGGACGCGGTTCAGCATCTCAGCAGCTCCAGTGTCACGAAAGCCACGATCCATCCATCTTTGTCCTAATTCTCTGGCCGTCATTCTGTTCTCATTCCTCCGTGTTTGTCTCGCAAGAGAAAAATTGCACTGGGTCAGTTAAAGAGGCAAGAAAGACTTTATCCAAGACTTCTGGAGTAGGGGAGAGGTTCCAATAGAAGAGACTGAAAGCATCGTACACGAAGGAGGACATAGTTTCAAAGCCCTGGGGAGATGCTGGGAAAGCATTGCAGGACATTATGGGCATGTAGCTAATGAGATTAGGCCATGTGAGTTTGCTATTCAGTGTTTACCAGAGTTGGGCTCCCGCCCTCTTACAGAGACTGGGAGGCAGGTGTCCCATCTTTCCTGATGGGCACAGTTCACAGGCATGGCTCCCAGGTCCCTGAGAAAGAAATTTCCTGGGTTTTAAAACTGGCAAGAGTCAAGGAGAAGATCCGCATCTCAAAAGGGCAGGGAAAGGATTTCCAATAGCAAGTTTTCTAAAGTAAATGCTCTAAGTAAGAGAGAGCCAGGGGCTTGAAGTCAGGAAGAAACCTGCCCATATTCCAACAGTTCCCTCACTGCCTGTCCTTTTCCCCAGACACAGGATGTCCGAAGCTCCAGTGCTGCCCTTACCTTTCTGAATCCTTGGGGCCCAGCCTGCTACTTAACACATTGTGGGGATTCATTCAGTGCTTACTGATTGGTGAATAAGTGGGTAAATGCTAGTTTTTTTCTATTGTCTCAAGAAAACTTTCCAATATGGTAAGTTTTCCAGAACTAGAAATTTATTCACGTTTAAGTATTTGTAGGCAATGCTGTTCCAATTCTCTAGCTTGCACTCACATAAAGGAGACAATGTTACACCATATGGTGATCATATGGGATTCCTCCTGAGTGTAGAAATCCTTCCTAAAATATGCTATATTTGTCCATCACGTTACAGTTTATATAAACATTCTGCATTACTTTATTTGATTTTTACAACTAGCCTGTGTAATAAATGACACAAGACCCCTTCTCCCCCATTTAGGACTGTGCTATCAACAAATTACAAGGTGTAATTACCAGAGTGCTTTTGTTACCAGCCCTCCTCCCACCTACCCCACCCCCACGGTCCACCCCATCCCCCACGGTCCACCCCACCCCCACCCACTTTTACCCCATGGGCCCACTTCACCATTTCCAACAAAATCTCCTTTCTTCCCACCTACTATCAAACACATCAATTCTCACACAATATCTTGTAAACTTATTTGGTGCTGAATTTCCTCAGACATAATATCATTTTTTTAACATTTTTTTAACATTTCAAGGATTGAAGGACTTAGAAAAAATTAATATCAACTATTGCTGAGGGTTGAATAAATTTTAAATTTATATTTAAATTTAAATTAATATCAACTATTGCTGAGGGTTGAATAAATTTTAAATTGCTCTTCCCAATTTTTAAACCGTGATAGGGCCTGTGGCAACAATGTCTTCATGCTTCATCTGGGTGAATTAAATGTGGTGTCTTCCTTGATACGTAAGGACACATCTTTGAAATCGTCATTCACTCCTGAAGGCACACCGTTGCTCAGTCTCCTGTCCCTCCCCACCTGGTCGCATCTATCTGAAGTCTTTCCGTTTTGTTTTTTTGTTTGTTTGTTTTTTTCTCATTTTGCTTCGTCAGGGAAGCAGAGAATTTCTGCCAATGAAAGGAAGTGCGAGCAGCAGAAATACCTGTTCTTTATCCTAAAATACTAAGAATATTATAAGAATAAAGATAATAAGATGATTACCCAAAATAGCTTCCTTAGAAAAAAAGAGGACTAGTAGAGATAAATGACCTGAACAATAGATAGTAATGTGAGCTGAGAAGGCATTTCTAGATATCATATCCCCCAAATTTATGGATATCGGGAAAGCTTCAAGTACTTTCCTTGAAGAAATCATTAAAATATTTAGGATCGGGGCACCTGGGTGGCTCAGTGGGTTAAGCCTCTGCCTTCAGCTCTGGTCATGGTCCCGGGGTCCTGGGATCAAGCCCCACATCGGGCTCTCTGCTCAGCGGGGAGGCTGCTTCCTCCTCTCCCTCTGCCTGCCTCTCTGCCTACTTTGATCTCTGTCAAGTAAATAAATAAAATCTTAAAAAAAAAAAAGATATTTAGGATCTGGGTGTCTGGGTGGTTCAGTGGGTTAAATGTCTGACTTAGGCTCAGGTCATGATCTCAGGGTCCTAGGACTGAGCCCTGCATCAGGGTTCCTGCTCAGCAGGGAGTCTGCTTGCCTCTCTCCCTCTCCCTTTGCCCCTTGTGCACTCTCTGTCTCTCAAATAAATAAATAAAATCCTTAAAAGATATTTAGGATCATATCAATGAAACAGTTGATATTTTTTTCTTTGATACAAGATGCTGGGCTGGTGCTAGCCATCTTAGTTGTACATAGTATCTCTCTGTAAATGTTTCATGATGGAAAGAAGGAAGGAAGGAAGGAAGGAAGGAAGGAAGGAAGGAAGGAAGGAAGAAGTGAATGAATGGTGAAGTGGGCACTGCTATGCTCAAAGCAGTTTTGATGAGCCTCTGTACCACTACCAGCTCCCTTCTCCTCCCTTCCACAGCCCTGAGGCTGCTCTTCTGACACTTGGTCCAAATGTGGTGCCCATCCCCACTGTGTGTGTCAGAGAACGAAGATTTAGGGATGTCCAATGTCAAGTCTGTGTGGCTGACCTGGGTCTGGAACTCTGGTCTACCTATCTCAGAGCCTCAAATACAAAGCCATCGGCTCCTGGCATTGCCGATATTTCCCCTCTGTTAGAATAAAGGTGTGATTGTCTGCGGATGGCCCCCATAGGGGATCTGCTCCTGCCACTTTCTCCAGAATGCAGCCTGGAATGAGTGGTGACTTGTAGCTACACTGGAGCACACTAAGAGCCTCATGGAATCAATAGAGCCTATGCCACGCTAAGCAGCCGGGAGCCAAAGGTTGTAGGAGGAGCCGAGGAGAGGGTTTCTCTAGCTTTCTGAGCATTCAAGAGAAACTGTATGGCTTTTAAGGGTGTGTTGAAGGCACTTGTACAGTGATACTCATAAAAGAAACCAAAATAACCTGCTTTCTAAGAAGCTGTCTGGTAATTGAAGAGTTAGGAATGCATCTGTTCTCCTCATTTTAGTAGACCTAGCATCTGCTTGCTTGCAAATAATTTCAACAGGTGCAGAAGTATCACTGCATTTTAGAGCCATTAGGCAAATTTTTGTGACTACCTCAGGATTTGGCCGGTAAATGGACTTCAAGGATCCAGCAAAATCCGAACAATATACGCGCTCTGGCAGTTGTCTGTGAGTACATGCATTTTTTTTTCCCTAGGGAAATTGTGCTTCAGTATCATTATCTCAATGTCTGGGTCAAAAAAGTGTTTCAGCCACAAGTCCGGAGTGACAAAACACAAACAGACGACAAGCCCCTTAACTAAATGGAGCAGAGTGAACCCCTTCCTCCTGTAGAAAGCCAATATGCAAATGCAGAAGGAAGGACAGGAAATTGGCATTTTGCAGCCATCACAGTGCTGAGTGCTTTGAAGCATGACTCATCAAAGAAAGCTAAACTCCTTGATGAAAGTTCGATGGAGAAAGAGAGTATATGCTCAGCGTTAAAGAATCTTCACAGAGATTCCTTCCTACGTATACAAAGGGGAAAGCGGTCACTGTGGCGGAGGACCACAGAGGAAACCTCTTGGACCAAGTCATCAGAGGGCATGTCACTGACAATGAGCCAAGTTGGCCACATAGCCTTTGAGCTAATGCACAAAGACGCCACCTCCCTCCTTGTGCCCTAAATGCACAACAAAATCCGAACATGAGGGAGCATCATGTTAATGCAAAACCCTGGCTCCGTAATCCCAAAAGATCAATGTCACAAAAGACAAAGTAGATAAGAGAAACATTTCAGATCAAAGGAGACCCAGGAGGCATGTTGAGTTCAACCAAAATGTGATACTGGACTGGACCCTGGATTAGGAAATATTGCTACAGTGTACATTATTGGGACATCTGATGGAATGTAAATATGAATTGTGGTTTATATAGTACCGGGGTATCAATGTGAATTTTCTGACGGATAATTGCGCCCTGGTTTTGGAAGAGATGGTTCACAGAAGTAGTTAGACCTGAAAAGGCTCAATGTCTCCAATTGACTCTGAGATGCTGTGTTAAATACTAAAAATTTCATCATCATTATCATCACAGAAAAGAGAGAAACAAGCATAGCACCAGCGAATCCAGATGAACGGGGCTCAGAAGCTCATTGTACTGTTGCTGCAACTTTTCTTGGTTGTTGAAATTTTTCAAATAAAAACACTTTAAAGAAAGTTAAGCAACTTGACCTGGTCCTTCTCCCCCGCATTAGAGGTGAGAATCACTCTCAAAGCAATTAAATAAAATATATCACGTTAGGGGAAGAAGCTGTATTTCCCAAGTCCCCCAAAACTGCTCTTTCTACCTTCCCAGACAGGTGGAAAACTCACATATGTTTATTTTTTAAATTTATTTTAAAATAAATGCAACTTAAGTCACATTGTCCACAGGCTGCCTCTGATCTTTAATTCCTCTTAATGAATTTAAATGCTGTTTCTTTCCTAAGTGGGGAGGATGCGGGATAAGCTCTTCTTACTTTCTTGCTCCCAGTAATTGGGAGACACTAAGCTCATTCTATGTACCCCCAGCTTTCAACTTCTGCCAAATATATGTAAAAGCAGGCAGATTTTGCAGGAAATTAACAGTGCTGAAAGTTGTCCCTCTTCCTCAAAGAGCCTGTGACAATAACAAAGAATTTTGCTCAAACTCACGACATCCTGCCTGCCCTCCCAGGAGCCAACCCCTGGGTGTTTGGGAGACTTGGAACAATTGACTTGACAAGCTGTGCCTCAAAACTCCTACTGTCTTTTGGAAGGGAGAAAATGGGCCACACGTTTCCAGAAAGAATGTTCATACATTCAGTTATGTCTGCAGTAGAGTTTCCAATGGTGGAAACAGGAGTCAGGCTAAACCCAAGCTATTCGGGTGCCTAAGTTACTTCAAGGTATGTGATAGGACCACATTCCACAGCAAGGCCTGCCCAAATTGGGTCAGACACATCAAAGAAGTTGTTCCACTTGTTACTCCTTTTAAACTGTAGTTATAATACAGTGTTCAGGGAACAGACTCTAGAACCAGAAAGTGTCCATATTCTGGAATGCCAGTCACAAGCTCTGTGACCCCGAGCAACTCAGACTAACTCTTCCAATTCTCCCCTGTAAGATGGAAATAATAATACAGAATTCTTGGTTTATGCCTTAAAACGTCAGTGACTGATAGTTTGTCAAACAGTGGTAGTATTTATGTACTTATTTATACCCTACCTTGTTTCAACAGAAGATCACAATAGAACAGATGGAAAGGAATTAAATGAAGATATTAGACTTTAGGAAAAACAAGGCAAAGAGAATAAAGTTCAGCCTTCATGAGTACGCACCCGTTGTGGCCCTACACCACCCTCCCGGGTAAGCTGCAGTGACTCTGCTTTCTAGTGCCCACGATGGGAAAAAACTGTACATTCATAATGCAGACTAATGTAGACTGAGAGTTTTCTTGCTGTCCTGAATTTTGGCCAAAGTCTTAAAGCTGAGAATAGTGAGTGATGTTACCCCATAGTCTAAAGAGAAGCCTGGAAACATCCCCAAAGGAACCACCCAGAGATAGCCAAACTGTTTTTGTGAGCTCCATCCTTAGTAACCACCTAAGAGAGGATTGTGGTTGTAGGGGAAGAGTTCTCCTAGAGCTGTAGAGAAGGGGCCTCATTTCCCTCCTTTGCCCGTGATCCTCTCCTTCCAGACTCTGAAGCCAAGAAAGAAATGGGGGCAGTATAGACATTTCAACAATGTTTATTCTTCTGATCCACGAGCATGGAATGCTTTTCCATCTTTTTACGTCTTCTTCAATTTCTTTCATGAGTGTTCTGTAGTTCCTCGAGTACAGATCCTTTACCTCTTTGGTTAGGTTTATTCCCAGGTATCTTATGGTTCTTGGTGCTATTGTAAATGGAATCAATTCTCTGATTCATTGTTAGTTGTGTAAGAAAGCAACTGATTTCTGTACATTGATTTTGTGTCCTGCCACATTACTGAATTACTGTATGAGTTCTAGTACTTTGGGGGTGGAGTCTTTTGGGTTTTCCATATAAAGTATTATGTCATTTGTGAAGAGAGAGAGTTTGACTTCTTCATTGCCAATTTGAATGCCTTTTATTTCTCTCTGTTGTCTGATTGCTGTTTCAGGATTTCTAGTACACTGTTGGTAGGAATGAAAATTGGTGCAGCTGCTATGGAAAACAGTGTGGAGATTCCTTAAAAAATTAAAAATAGAACTTCCCTATGGCCCTGCAATTGCACTATTGAGTATTTACCCCAAAGATAACAATGTAGTGAAAAGAAGGGCCATCTGTACCTCAACATTCATAGCAGCAATGATCACAATCGCCAAAATGTGGAAAGAACCAAGATGCCCTTCAACAGACGAATGGATAAAGAAGATGTGGTCCATATACACCATGGAGTATTATGCCTCCATCAGAAAGGATGAATACCCAACTTTTGTATCAACATGGACGGTACTGGAAGAGATTATGCTGAGTGAAATAAGTCAAGCAGAGAGAGTCAAGTATCATATGGTTTCACTTATTTGTGGAGCGTAAGGAATAACACAGAGGACATGGGGAGATGGAGAAGAGAAGGGAGTTGGGGAAAATTGGAGGGGGAGATGAACCATGAGAGATTGTGGACTTTGAGAAGCAAACTGAGAGTTTTGGAGGCGAGAGGGGTGGGAGGTTGGGTGAGCCTTGTGGTGGGTATTATGGAGGGCACATATTGCATGGAGCACTGGGTATGGTGCATAAACAATGAATTCTGGAACACTGAAAAGAAATTTAAAAAAAGAAAAAAAGAAAGAAAGAAATGGGGGAAGGGTTGCTTACAAAAAGGGAGGAAGAGATCTCAGCCTGGCTGGATACTTGCTGAACCACAGCAAAAGCCTACTCTATTCAAACACCGTGTGAAGAACGTAGTAGAAGACCTGGATTTGTGCCAGCCCCCCCCTGTTGGGGGGCCATAGAGACAGGTGCCTGGACAAGTCTGAAGGTGGGAAGATGGCTGGTGCAGGAGTCACCTCCTCTTCCATGCCTTGGGAAGATAGGCAGCTGGGGACCATGAAAGGACCCTGCCCAGCAGCCTGCCTGGTGACACCCACAGCAGACAGGCATGCTTGGGGGAGACATCACCTGAGTAGGAGCCTGTGCAGAGCCACAACTCAAGGTAGGGATATTTCCAGAGGACCACACAAGCGCCCAGAGAGGCAGAGCCATTTTTGAACCGAAGAGAAAATTTTTAGAAAAACAGAACCAGCTAAAACAAAACTTTTTTTTTCTTTAGTTCTTCCTCCCTTTATCTCAGACTCTGAAGGAAGGAACAAAAAGTAGGAAAGGAGATGGAGCAAGGAAGGTTCTAGAAAGTCTAAATACCTTCCCTCCTGGCCTAGAGAAACCCCCATCCCATTTCTGCTGGAATGGTGAATGAGAAACTCAGATTTTGTTTAGACTTCATCAAGTTGATGATGTCTCTGAAGATTGTCCTAACACCCGAATGGAATGAGAAATCTCTGGAAGATACCCAAGGCTGACCCAGCCTATTTGGAGGCACTGTCAGGAAAAATATATTCATTTACAGGATTATAGTCCATGGGGTTCCATAAAACAGTGGCACAGATTTGCCAGGTTCACCTGATACTAAGGACCCAGTTTCTCAGAGTGGAGTTCTCCTGTCCTGACTCCAAGAGAAATATTCCCATTTCTAGCCGAGGGGAATGGCAGCAATCTTTCTTCATAGCTTTATATCCCATCCAAGTCTAGTAAAGGAACTGCCAAGAAATTTCTGTGACCACATTTGAATAGTTTTAGCTGATTATGCATCAAGAACCCGTTATTATTTAAAATACATTTGAAGAAACCACAAATTTTCTTGGTTTCTTTTTCCCCCATACTAAACTACCACATAGACCTCCCCATCTTTATGGAACAAAGCCTTCCATATTTTAGGGGTTTTTTGTTATTATTACTATGTCCAATTAGCCAACATATAGTACATTAGTTATTGATGTAGTGTTCAATGATTCATTAGTTGCATGTAACATGTAACATCATTAGTTGCAATGAACACTGGCTCATCACAACACATGCCCTTCTTAATGCCCATCACCCAGTTTCCTCATCCCCCCAGTCCCCTCCCTTCTTTAAACTTCAGTTTGTTCCCCAGAGTCCATAATCTCTTATGGTTTGTCTCCTTTCTGATTTCTTCCCATTCATTTTCCCTCGCTTCCCCTATGATCCTCTATGTTATTCCTTATGTTCCAAATGTGAGTGAAACCATATGATAATTGTCTTTCTCTGTTTGACCTGTTTCACTTAGTTTAATCTCCTCCAGTTCCATTAGTGCCATTGTAAATGGTGGGTATTCATCCTTTCCGATGGCTGAGTAATATTCCATTATATATATGAACTACATCTTCTTTAAGCCTTCCATCTTTTAAGAATTTATAATGGAGTCATTGTTTCTGGTCCATGCTTTAAATTCTCTATCACTAATTGTTCCAATAAATCACAAGGAAAGGCTCAGAGATGATGTACTAGTTGTCCTAAATCACAGTGAGAAGATGGTGGATTGGAACCCAGATTTCCATTATTCCAATGCCTAAGTTCTTTTCAGTTGCTATGTTGCCTTGACTCTTTCTTTCATTCATTCTCCCCTTCACTCACCCCTTCACCCACATGAACCACTATGCATAAACCTGGCTTATCCTCAGTGCTCAGGAAGATTGGAGAGGACAAATAAAGAGGACCCCTTCCCCCCATTCTTGTCTCAAGTATTCTCACCTCTCTGTTGCAGCTTGGGGTGGGAGGAGCCTAAGAATCCCATGAAAAGAAGTTGGGGAACTAAAGAAAATATAGCCCAAACTTGATATAACTCTTTGAATGAAAACCAGGGGAGCAAGAATTTTATGAATGAAGTGCTCTTAGACATCAGTGTTTGAACAACTGTTATCTTTTCTGCTCTGTTTGACTTTTTCCATCCTCAGGGAAAACCTAACACTTGTCAAGGTAGGATCTGGCTCACTTACCCTGGCACCAGCATTGAGAGGTACTGGCAGGCACTGGTGTGAGGGGTGGGGGTTGCTGGGTAAAAGTCATTAATTTGGAATTTTAAGAAGGTAGTGAAAAAATTTGTTAAGAGTGATTTTGATCCAGTGTTTACCACACTGAATCAAACTCTTAAATGTTACCTGTGGTGTGCAGAGTAATCCCCCTGCCAAAGACATCCATGTCCTCCTGCTGTTACCTCAAAGGTTAGAACAGAAATAAAAAGAAAAAAAAACCCTCAAGATCCAGATTCCAGAGTATAGCCCTCCTAACACATAATTTTTCCTTATTATATTTTATGCCATTGTTCATGATCTCTTGTCCTGCCTTCCTTCCCAAATAAAGCCTGAGCTCTTTCAGGAAAAGTCTGTCGTATTCATATTCATGCATCACATAAAGCTCACGATGAATACTGAATTAATAGGCACATGGATTGATTGTAAAAGAACAGCAGATTGCAAGAATTGACAAGACAACAGGGAACTGGCTTTTTGGAAAGAATTGTCTTTGAATAAATGTAGACCTGCCTATGCTTTTAATGAAATAAATGAAACTCCTTGAGCATACCATCAGAGGAAAATACCAACTATCAGAGGAACACTATGAACCCCTGAAAACTCATTTTTAAAATTTTATTTTATTTTCTCAGTGTTCCAAGATTCATTGTTTATGCATCACACCCAGTGCTCCATGCAATATGTGCCCTCCTTAGTACCCACCACCAGACTCTCACAACCCCCCACCTCCCTCCCCTCCAAAACCCTCAATTTGTTTCTCAGAGTCCACAGTCTCTCATGGTTCATCTCCCCCTCCAATTTCCCCCAATTTACTTTTCCTTTCCTTCTCCTAATGTCCTCCGTGTTATTCCTTATGCTCCACAAGTAAGTGAAACCAAATGATAATTTACTCTCTCTACTTGACTTATTTCACTCAGCATAATCTCCTCCATATTGATACAAAAGTTGGGTATTTATCCTTTCTGATAGAGGCATAATACTCCATAGTATATACGCACCATACCTCCTTTATCCATTCGTTCTGTTGAAGGGCATCTTGGTTCTTTCCACAGTTTGGCGATTGTGGCCATTGCTGCTATGAACATTGGGGTACAGATGGCCCTTCTTTTCACCACATCAGTGTCTTTGGGGTAGATACCCAGTAGTGCAATTGCAGGGTCATAGGGTAGCTCTATTTTTTTTTTAAAGATTTTATTTATTTATTTGGCAGACAGAGATCACAAGTAGGCAGAAAGGCAGGCAGAGAGAGAAGGGGGGAAGCAGGCTCCCTGCTGAGCAGAGAGCCTGATGCGAGGCTTAACCCACTGAGCCACCCGGGCACCCCTGATAGATCTATTTTTAACTTCTTAAGGAATCTTCACACTGTTTTCCAAAGTGGCTGCACCAACTTGACAAAATACAGCTTCATTCCTGATTAAAATGCTTCAAAGTATAGGGATAGAGAGAACATTCCTGAACTTCATAAAATCTATCTATGAAAGACCCACAGCAAACATCATCCTCAATGGGAAGAAGCTCACAGCCTTCCCTTTAAGATCAGGAACATGACAAGGATGCCCACTCTCACCACTGTTGTTCAACATAGTATTAGAAGTCCTAGCAACAGCAATCAGACAACAAAGAGAAATAAAAGGTATCCAAATTGGCAAGGAAGAAGTCAAACTCTCTCTCTCTTCGCAGATGACATGATACTTTATATGGAAAACCCAGAAGACTCCACCCCAAACTACTAGAACTCATACAGCAATTCAGTACTATGAAAACTCATTTTTATATGCTTTTTTCCCCGTCATGTGGACCATCCTTATAAAAACTGAGGGAGTGTTCTTTTGATGGCATTCTAAGAGTCCCAAAAGACCGTTTTTTAGTTATTAACAGTGTAAATACTTGGGGAAATCCAAGGTTTAACTGAGAGATAATGCAAAGCAGAATCCTAGTAGTCTTTTGCTGCCACCTATAAAAACATTTCTACCCCACATTAAATAATTCTCTATTTCTATCCACTGAATTGGGGTTTTTTGTTTCCAAATGTAGCTTCTGGGATGGTCAGCAATGTGTGGTGGATGTGAGTGCTGTCAGCTGGCAATCCTGTCGTCCTCTGTCCTTTCTGGCTCTGCCCCGCTCTCAGGATCAC
>PISX010031472.1:0-17272 GCA_004024625.1 Mellivora capensis
GTCTCCAAAGGCAAAGGAAACAAAAGCAAAAATGAACTTTTGGGACTTCATCAAGATCAAAAGCTTGTGCAGAAGTTTTTTAGTTTGATGCTGTTCCATTTAAAAATTTTTGCTTTTGGTTTCAAATCCTCAATCCAAAAAATTATTGCCAAGACCTACATCAAGGAGATTTTTCCTATGTTTCTTCTAGTTTTATGGTTTCACATCTTATATTTAAGTCTTTACTGCATTTCAAGTTAATTTTTGCAAGTGGTGTTATTTTGCTTGTGGATATTTGTTTTTTTCGCACCATTTATTAAAGAGACTATCTTTCCCCATTGTGTATTTTTGGCACCCCTGTGAAAGATTATTTGATGTTATATGTGTAGGTATGTGTCTTGGCTCTTAATTCTGTTCTATTGGTTTGTCTGCTGGCTTTTAAGCCGATATCATACTTTCCTAATTATTATAAATTTGTGTTAGAGTTTGAAATCAGGAATTGTGATACCTCAGCTTTCTCCAGATTGCTTTGGCTATTTGAGGTTTTATGTGGCTCCATAAGAATTTTGAGATTTTTTTTCTCGTTCTGTGAAATATGCCAGTGAATTAGGGGTTTCCCTGGATTTGTAGATTGCTTTAGGTAACATGGACACTTAATAATATTAATTTTTCCAATCTGTGAATGCAGGATATCTTACTATTGTGTCTTCATCAATTCCTTTAATCATTGTATTATAGCATTTAATGTATAGGTCTTTTCACCTCCCTTGTTAAATTTATTCTTCTTTTATTCTTTTGGCTACTGTTATAATTGGGATTTCTTTTCTAATTTCTCAGAGTGTTACTGTATAGAATCACAACTGATTTTTATATGTTTATTTTGTTTCCTAAAACATTACTGATTTTACTGATTTTTCTTTTTTAACCTGTTGCTGTGATTGCTTACATTAATTCATTTTTGAATGTTGAACCAGCTTTGAGATAAATCCAAGTTAGTTGTGATTTATAATTCTTTTTATTTATGGTTGGATTTGATGTGTTAATTTTGTTGAGGATTTGTACATATATATTCATGAGAGATATTGGTCTGAACTTTTCTTCTAATATTTTTGTCTCATTTTGGTATTAGGATAATCCTGTCCCCGGAGAATAGGTTAGGACATATTCCCTCTGGGTCTGTACTCTGAAGGAGTGTGTAAAGAATTGGTACAATTTCTTCCTTAAATGTTTGGAAGAATTCAACAATGAACCCATCTGATCATTGTGCTTTCTATTTTGGAAGATTATTAATTTTTTATTTGATTTCTCTAATAACTATAGACCCATTCAGATTGTATATTTCCTTTTTAAAAAAGATTTTATTTATTTGAAAGAGAGAAAGAGAGAGAGAGGGAAGGAGAACACATAGGGAAAGTGAGAGGGAGAAGCACACTCCCTGCTGAGCAGAGAGCTTGATGTAGGACTTGATCCCAGGACCCTGGGATCATGACCTGAGCCAAAGGCGGAAGGTTAACTGACTGACCCACCCAGTCACCCCACATTGTGTATTTCATCTTGTATGAAGGATGACAAATTGGTCCATTTCTTTTTTTTTTTTAAAGATTTTATTTATTTATTTGACAGAGATCACAAGTAGGCAGAGAGAGAGAGGAGGAAGCAGGCTCCCTGCGGAGCAGAGAGCCCGATGTGGGGCTCCATCCCAAGACCCTGGGATCATGACCTGAGCCAAAGGCAGAGGCTTTAACCCACTGAGCCATCCAGGCATCCCAAATTGGTCCATTTCATCTACATTTTCAAATCTGTGGGTGTGGAGTTGTTCATCATATTCTTTTATTGTTTTTTTAATATTTATGGGAACTGTAGTTATGCTAACTTTTAAATTCTGATATTAGTAATTAGTGTTCTTATTTTTACTTAATTTCCTGGCTAAAGACATCTTGATTTTGTTGATATTTTCAAAGAACCAGCTTTTGGTTTCATTCATTTTCCTGTTTTCAGTGTCATTGGTTTCTACACTAATTTTTATAATTCTTTTTCTTCAGTTTACTTTGTATTTAATTTACTCCTCTTTTTTTAGTTATGTAAGGTGGAGACTTAGATTGTTGATTTTAGGTATTTCGTCTTTTTTAATATATACATTAAATGCTATAAACCTCCCCCTAAGCACTATTTTTGCTGCATCTCACAAATTTTGAAAAGCTGTGTTTTATTTCCATTAGTTAAGAATATTTTAAAATTACTTTTGAGATTTCTTTTTTGATCTATGTTTCCTTTAGAAGCATGTCTTTAATCTCATGTGTTTGAGATTTTCCAGCTATCTTCTTGTTATTGATTTATAGTTTAATTCCACAGTGGTCTGAGAGCAGACATTGTATGATTTCTATTCTTTGAAGTTTGTTAAAGTGTTTTTTATGACTCAGAATGTCTGTCTTGGTGAATGTTCCATATGGACTTGAGAAAAATGTGTATTCTGCTATTGGTGGATGAGGTAGTCTGTAGCTGTCCGTTATATCCAGTTGATTGATGATGTTGCTGAGTTCAACTATGTCCACTTTAAAGTAACACTAGAGCATATCACAGGTAGTGTGAGCCCTTTGCAATAAAAAAATAATCCTAGTTTTTCCCGTCCATCCCTTCTATCATTGATGCTTATATATAAGCAAATATGTATATGTAAGTATGTTATATAATTGCACATATATGTAAATATATGAGTACATATAAGCACATATAAATACATATAAATATGTAATACAATTTCACATTTATATGTGAAATATGTAATATAAAATGTATATCTTTTACATATGGTATCTGCATAAGCATATGTAGTTAAATACATTGTTGCTATTATTTGAACAATTATTATATCAGTTAAACATAAGAAAAATAAAAGTTTTTATTTTACTGTCATATTCCTTATGGAGATTCAAGTTTCTGACCTATATCATTTTCCTTTTCTATACAGAATTTTTTCAAAAATTTTCTTGCAAACAAATCTACTAGCAACAAATTCCCTCAATTTTTGTCACGTAAAATCTTTACTTCTTCCCTTTTGAAGGATAATTTTGCAGGGTATAGAATTCTAGGTTGGTATTTTTTTTCCCCTCCCCTTTCAATGCTTTAAATATTTCCCTCCAGTCCCTTCTTGTATGCATGATTTATGAAGAGAAATCTTATGATTCTTAACTATTGTTCCTCTGTAGGCAAGATTTTCTCCCCTCTGGCTTCTTTTAGGATTTTTTAAATCTTTGATTTTCTATAATTTGAAAATGATATGCCAAGATAGAGTTTTTTTTTTTAATTTATTCTGTTTAGTGTTCTATGAACTTTATGTGATTTGGTGTCTGACATTAATTTGGGGAAATTGTCAGGAGTATTGTATCAGATATTTCATTCCTTTCTCTTTTTCTCCTCTTTCTGATATTCCAATCATGTGTATGCTACACCTTTTGTAGTGTCCCATATATATTCTTCTGTTTTGTTCTGTCTGTGTTTTCTTGCTTTTTAGATTTTAAAGTTTCTGTTGATATCTCCTCAAGTTCAGATATTCTTTCCCCAGCCACTTCTATCTACCAGACCATCAAAGGCACTCTTCATTTCTATTATAGTTTTTTTTTTTTAATTTAATCTCTAGCATTTGTTTTGGGTTCTTTATCAGCATTTCTAGCTCTATGATTACATTGCTCATCTGTTCTTGCATGGTGTCTAATGTATCCATTAGAGCCTTTAGCATAACAATAATTAATGGTTGTTTTAAATTCTCAATCTGATAATTCCAACATTCTTGCCATGTCTCATTTTGATGCTAACTCTATCTTTCCAAATTGTGATTTTTTCCTTTGACATTTTTTGGATAGCTGGGTATGATGTACCAGGTAAAAGGAACTGCTATAAATATGCTTTCAGTAATGTGGTGATGAGGTATGGTGAGAGAGGATATGGTCTGTAATCCTATGATTAAGCCTCAAATTTTTACTTGGCATATGCCTCTGGACTGTGCACAACACAAGACTTTCTGAATTTTTTTTTCCTTCCTCTCTGGGTGGGACAGAATGGTCTGAGTGGGCTGGATTTGGGTATTTCCCTTCCCCATGTCAGTTAGGCTTTGATAATTTTCCAGCAAGTTAGTCTTTATTTAAATGATACCACTGAAATCAGGCCTTGTTAAGGACAGAATGCTCTGATGTATTTCAAAATGGTCCCTTTTCTCATCCTCTTACTGAAATCATGAGGGATTTTTCTCTGATATTTACTATGACATGTTGGTCAAACTTCTGGGTGTAAATGTTACAAAACTCTGGGGACCTTGTTAGGGGTTCTCTGAAATTTTTATTTCTTAGGGTTGTCCACACTGATTGTCTAGCATTTCTTCAATAACTGTGAGGATTAAATACCCTAGCACAATTTCCAGCAGCACTTCTTACTACTTCTGCTTCAGGAAACTGTAACTCCCTGTGTTCTCCTGCCCACCTCCCCAATCTTGGGGTCTGTGGTTTGCCCTGTGTCCTCACCCCAATTCCAGAGCTAAGAAATGTTGATTTTTCGGTCTGTTAAGCTTTTTACCTATAGGTAGCATGGAGTTCTTATAAGGAAGATATAAACCAGTCTCTTCATTTCTTAGTTTTGCAGGACATAATATTTTGGTTGAATTTTTTTCTCTCTTTCAGCACTTTGACTATATTATCTCACTTCCTTCAGGCTTGCCAGGTCTCTGCTGAAAAATCCATGGAAATTCTTAAGGCTGTTCCATCATATGTGACAAATCAATTCCTCCTGATGCTCTCAAAATTCTCTATTTACATTTGACTTTTAACAATTTGATTATATTATATCTGAATGTGGATTTCTTTTTTTTTTTTTAAGATTTTATATATTTATTTGACAGACAGAGATCACAAGTAGGCAGAGAGGCAGGCAGAGAGAGAAGCAGGCCCCCTGCTGAGCAGAGAGCCCGATGCGGGGCTCGATCCCCGGACCCTGAGACCATGACCTGAGCCGAAGGCAGAGGCCTTAACCCACTGAGCCACCCAGGCGCCCCCTGAATGTGGATTTCTTTAGAACCATTTTATTTGGTGTTTTGAGCTCTTGGAAATGGATATCCATTTCCTTGTATAGGTTTGGGGAGCTTTAGCCATTATTTATTTGAACAAGCTCTTTTTTTAAATTGAGATATACTAACAGGTAATATTGTATAACTTTAAGGTGTACAGTGTGTTGATTTGATGCATTCATATGTTGCAATATGATTACCACTTTAGCATTAGCTAACACCTCTGTTATGTCATAGAGTTATTTATTCCTTTCTTTCTCCTTCCTTTCCTTCTGAGACTTCCATAATGTGGATAGTTTTCCTAGTAGTGTTTCTTTTTTTTATTTTATTTTTTTAATTTATTCATTTGTCAGAGAGAGAGAGGAGCACAGGCAGACAGAGTGGCAGGCAGAGGCAGAGGGAGAAGCAGGCTCCCTGCCGAGCAAGGAGCCTGATGCGGGACTCGATCCCAGGACGCTGGGATCATGACCTGAGCCGAAGGCAGCCGCTTAACCAACTGAGCCACCCAGGCGTCCCCCTAGTAGTGTTTCAAGTCTTTTAAGCTTTTTTTTTTTCACTTTTTCAGTCTCTTCTCTTTTTGCTACTCAGACTTATCGAGTTCAGTTATTTTTTCTTTTGCTTGATCTTTTCTGCTGTTGAAACTTTTTAGTATTATAAATATACTATAAATATAGTACTATAAAAGTACTATAAATATACTATTTAAAATATTTTTCTCTTTTTGAAATTCTCAGTTTGTGCATTGTTTTCTTGACCTCAGTGAGTATCTTTATGAGAGTTCTTTTTTATTGATGTATAATTGACATTAACTTTATATTCATTTCATATGTTCAACATGATTCAATATTTGATTATATTGTGAAATGATCACCACAGTCTAGTTAGCATCCCTCACCATACAGTTACTGAATTTTAAGATATATTCTCTTAGCAACTTTCAAATATGCAATGCAGTATTATTAACTGTAGTTGCTGTGTTGTATATTACATCTCATTACTTATTATTTTATAGTTAGAAGTTTGTGAGAGTTATTTTTAATTCTCCAGACAGTAAATCATTTATTTCAATTAGTTCACTTTCTGGAGATTTATCTTGTTTCTTTGTTTAAAACATCTTTTCTTGATTCTTCATTTTACTTGACTCACCCTTTTGTTGGCTCATAGTCAGAGCAGTCAGTTCTCCCAGTCTTTACCAACTGGCCTTGTGCAGAAATGGATTCCTCAGATCAGCCTTGCCATTGATTTGGGGGGCTTCTACTAACTTTTTATCTCTTCAGGGAGAAGCGGATACCTATTTTTTTTTTTCCTGCTTTCTCTGTGCTAGACAGGAGGGAGGATCAATAGTATCTACCATTCCAAGCTGCTGCCTCTGGTCTCTTTCAGGCAATTAGATTCTGCCAGATCTATCAGTGCTCCAGGATTCATGAGACAGATGCTAATTCTATGGGCAGTTTTGAGGCACTACACCTATGGATCAACTTTTTCCTTTTCCAATGACAAGCAGAAAGCTAGGGTTTTTCATTCACTTACTCCATGCTGAGTTGTGGGGGTTGCAAATCAATGATTTGTACTAGACCAAATCAATACCTCTATTTTACTTGGGTGGCTAAGACTGTACTGAACTTATCAGGACTCAGGTGATAGACTGGTGGTACAGATACTAGTTTTTGGGTAGCCCTCTCAGAACAGTTGGGGCAATTGATGTATCAAAAAACACCTTTCCTTCTCTGGTCAAGCTGGCAAGTTGGGAGCCAGGGAGTCTGTTTGTGACTATATGGCAGTGTTCTGGGCAGTGTCCCTGATGAAAAGTACACCAAATCTTCTTATTGGCTTTGGTGAGTTTGATTTTGCATTCTCTTAGGGTGTGTTTTTCAAGTGATTTCTGATTAAACATAAAAGGAATTTGTCCATGAATTATTGCTGAATTGGTAAATTAGTTACATGATGGAGGGCCCAGGGCTTCTTACTCCATTCTTCCTGACCAGAAATTCAGCCTTTCTTTCTTTCTTTCTTTCTTTCTTTCTCCTTTTTTTTTTTTTTTTAAGATTTTTATTTATTTGAGAGAGGGAGAGAGAGAGCACATGAGCTGGGTGGGGGAGTGGCAGTGGGAGAGAGTGAAGCAGACTTCCGGTCCTGCTATCCTGATCCCAGGACCCCTAGATCATGACCTGAGCTGACTGAATGAGCCACCCAGGCATCCCTAAGTCTTTGTTTCCTTAAGTACTTTTCAACTCCACATTCTTTGTTATCTTTCTTGGATTCTGATATATATTTTATATCTGGTATTGTTCCATAGTTTATTGAGGTTCTATGTCTTTTATTAGCTCATTTTTCTCTGTTTTATATTTTGAGTAAATTCTACTTATCTGACCTCAAGTTCACTGATTCTATTGCTTGTCATCTCCAGTCTACTTTTGAGCCCATTCAGAGGTTTGTTTTATGTATACATATATTTTTAGTGTTAATACTTTGTTTTTTATGGCTTTTATTTCTATTCTGTCATTTGTTTCAAGATAGTTTGTAATTGTTCATTGAAGCAATTTTCCTTGGCTGCTTTAAAATCTTTTTCTGATAGTTCCAGCATGTGGCTTATCTCAATATTGGCATCAGTTGGTTGTCTTTTCTCATTTTTATTATGATTTTTGGTTTTTGGTATAGTCGGTGTTGTTTACTTGTACCTTTGATGTTTAAATCTTCTGTTTTTGAAGCAGTCACCCAGTTTAAGTTTAGTGTGGTGTGTTGTTCCAATGACAGTGTAGCTTTCTTATAACTTTTTTTTTAAGATTTTATTTATTTATTTGACAGGTCACAAGTAGGCAGAGAGGCAAGCAGAGAGAGGGGGGAGCAGGCTCTCTGCTGAGCGGAGAGCCTGATTCCGGGGCTCGATCCCAGGACCCTGAGATCATGACCTGAGCCGAAGGCAGAGGCCTAACCCACTGAACCACCCAGGCGCCCCTCTTATAACTTTAAATGTTATTCTGTTTAGCTTTGTTCTTCTGGCTCTACTGGACATCTGCTATTGCAGCCTGTGGTGGTAAGAGATACTTACTTGGGCTATCTTGTTCTGCTAGGTGGGGTCAGATGATGAAGGATCAGTGAGATGGACAACATTTCTTCTGGCTGTACTCTAGCCACTGGATGTCAGTGCACCTCTCACTGTATTTTTGCTAGTTCCCTTTCAGTAAGGAAATTTACTATCTGGAGCTGATGGAAATAAAATATGTATCACAGCTAATATTATATAATATTAACATAGAAACAAATTCATAGGAAAGAATGATGAAGCTAAAGTTTTCATAGGGCAGCATTAGTAAAGGAACAGGGCTGACTCTAGATATCACTAGACTTTTAAGGAAAGAGAAAGGAATATTTACTGAAAAAGATTATTAGGGGAGAACCTGGGAATAGTAATGCTGTGAAAAAAAGTCCATGGGGAGGAGAGCTTGAACTAAGGTTGATCAACTTGGTGAGATACTAGAGAGAAAAAAAATGAAGAAATTTCAGTTAAGATACTTTTGGGTAACTTGAAAAAAAAAACAAGTGAAATGTTCACATTTGAAGTCAAATTAATGCTGTGAATTAAATCAAGTTAGTATTTATAAACTGTACATTTAAGAAATGTGGCTGAGAGAGAAAAGATACAGATAATGAAGTTGTTTGTCAAATATTTAAAATAAAAGCAGGAATTATTTGGAGAAGGATAGGAGTCATGACTATTCTTAGGCAAAAATGTTTAAGAGGAAGAGATTGTAAATAATGGAATATCTGGTAGATAATTATGGCAATGGTAATGGTTAAATCTAAATGCTTGATGATATATAAGAAATAAGGGTAAATCAAAAAGTTTATTTACAAATCATTCATGCACTTTTTGTGATGAGCACCAGGTGTTGAATGGAAGTGTTGAATGACTGTGTTGTGCACCTGAAGCTAATATTATACTGTGTGCTTAACTCACTGGAATTTAAATAAAAATTAAAAAAAAAAAACCTCAAGGGGAGATGAACCATGAGAGACTATGGACTCTGAAAAACAACGTGAGGGTTTTGAAGGGGCGGGGGGTGGGAGGTTGGGGGAGCCAGGTGGTGGGTATTATGGAGGGCACGCATTGCATGGAACACTGGGTGTGTTGTAAAACTATGAATTCTGTTATGCTGAAAAGACATGAAATTAATTTAAAAAAATTGAAAAAAAAAAAGAAATATACAATTAAAAAAAAAAACCCAAATAACTCACGAGTGTATCTTTGTATACTCCTGTTTAGGGCCATTGTCTTTATCAAGGATACGCTGCAGAGGTTCCAAAATCAGTTGTGACACTTAGCACCTGTTCTGGACTCAGGTAATAGTATTTCTAGAGATGTACATGATCGAAAATCTTGTGTGACCCTTTAATTTTTAGAAATATCTTGAAGGATAGAGTGAAGACAAAGAAAATAGAGACTTTGATTGTGTTTCTTCTCATATACTTTCCTTTTCTCCTCCTCACTTTATCATTTTTCCTATTCTCTTTGTCTCCATCCTAGGCTGGCAGTCATAAAACTTATTCAGGAAAATCTTCCACTAGTATGAAGAATATTCACATGTCTTAGCCACACTAGCACCACAATGACTTCTAAATCCCATAATAGAGAGAAGAAGCTATAAAATTGTGTTTCAAAGTTTACCCAAGTAAGAAGAAATGATTCTTAGATATTAGGCCACAAAGACCATTGTTAAATTCCTATAAAATGTTTTTTATTTAATGTTGATTTACATTTCTCAGCAGGTAGTCTATATTAATTATCTTTTAATTTTTTTATGTGTTTTAATACCTAGGGGATTATTGCTGTTGCAGAATGTCAGTTATGGCATTGAGCCATTGGAATCTGCAGCCGCATATGAGCATATGCTTTATCAAATAAAGAATAATAAAATTAATTTTTCCCCTGTACAAGAAAATTATCCTATGACTGAACAGGTAGATCAGTCCTACAGGATTCTTGTGAAATCGGAAGTAAGTAACCACTTCTATGTTATCTTCACTTGTGTTATCTTCAATAAATTTATTCACATTGGAATTGTTACATTTGAAAAACAAATTTAAATGATATAGATTATATTGAAAACTTCTGTTGCAATATATTTATTTTAAAAATATTATTTTTAGTAATATGGTATGTAGAAAATATAATAGATATAAACACATAATTGAAAAATAAAAATTCTCACATTTTCCTAGTTGCAAGTATGTTGATGCATATAGACATATTTACACTGTTTTTGAATTAACATTCTACTATTATAACGTTACACAAGTTCTTGTGGCTAAAACTTGGGCTAGTAGCATAACTTTTCTGTGTGTAATTTTCTGATTTCTAAAAAAATAAAAATACCGAATATATAGTTATTTCAAAGATTAACTACATTTATAAATGGAAATTACTTAGCATAGTATATAGACAAATAAAAAAAAGTGACCAGTAAAAAAGTTATCATTTGCTTACCATATTTTCTAATGTAGTGGAACAAAGTAATTGGAAGTCATTATGGAAAGTTTGGGTACAAAACAAAATGTAATAATGAAGTAAATAGAAACAAAAATTTCAGGACCAGAGAGAAACCCAGGGATATCATTGCAGGAATGGAGATAAGTCAGTATTTGTCAGTTTTATATCTTTCATGAAGTAACTTGAAAATTGCTTTTCATCCTGAATTTGATAAGCTTAGATCTACAGGTTTAGTTAAGCATGTAATCACATGCTTATCATGGGCATGAGTAAAGAGAATGATTATCTTCAATATATCAGATTTTTAAAAAGAACAGAAAAAAATAACAAAGATTTATATTTTAGGCATATTTTTGCATTCATGAAATTAAACACAAAGAAACTTATAAACAAAGTGAACATTATATTCAGAGTTGAAGAGTAGAACAGAAACCAAACAAAATACAATAAAGGGCTTATCTACTGAAAGCATATTAAACACATGCATTTATCCCTCTTGTCCTTTTAAAAACCCACTAAATGAAAGGGGATTTTTAAAATGACATAAACATACAAACAGAACAAGAGAGGAGAAAAACAATGGACATTAAATATCAGGTAGCTGATTTAGCCCCCCCCCCCAAAGCAGAATCCTAAACTGATAATGTTAGGAGTTAGTTGGAAAATTAGGTAGTCAGGGCCAGGGTCTCCAACAAGAAAACAGGGAGCCAGGACAGCTAAGGCAAAACTAGACTACCAACCTGTTTTATAGTTTAGACAAGTCTGCAATAGTATCCCTTTTTACACTTCTGTAAAAGTAACTTTTGCAAGACATCCTGAGATACAAAAATTGACCATAAAACATTTGTCACTATCACAAGCGGAGGCAGTTAAGACATAAGTCTCCAGATGTCAGCCCCAAAAGACCATCAGCATGTAAACATTAACCTGATAGGTAGACAGGTTCATGATAGAAACCCTGATTGGCATGACTTAGCAGCCAAAACTTACGCAGTTTTGGCTGCATAAGGGCGCACACTCTGTTTACTTAAAATAGTTCTTTCTGCAAGAAAGCTTATAAGAACCCCTTGATTTGAACGCCAAAATGGCAACCCTTTTGGGTCCCCTCCCTCTTTGGGAGCTTTGTACTATCGCTCAATAAACTTTGCTTTGCTCCCCACCACTCTTTGGTCTACCTCTTCATTCTTTGAAGTGGTGTGACCAAGAATCCGAGGCACCAAAGGAAAAGAAATCATGAAATAGTAATTGGAATAGGCTATGGGAAACTTGACATGTACTGCAGTACTATTCAAGTGTTTCTAAATTGCAATAGGATGGGATTTTAAAGGTGGGCTTAAGATAATTGGTTGAAATAAATTGTGTATTTAGCAATCCTGTTTTCCTGTGCTAATGAATTGTTTCTGTTGTAGACTGAAGGTCATTGAAGGCTGTTTTCTTTGGGGAGTCTGTGAAATGGGAACTCCAGTAACAGATGTGCTATTGTATTTCCCAAGAGAAGGGGAATACCATATTGAAACTAGTGTTTTTAATTTAAACTTGGCACGCTGGATCCTGGGAACCAGCCTTATACATTCTAAAAAGTGTATTGAAAGACCCCTCTTCAGGAAGGAATTAAACCAGCCAAAAGAATAAAAACTGTTCATGTTGACAGCATTTTCCCAATCAACAACCCAGATACGTTGTTTTCTCTGAAGACAATAGCCTGTAAACTCCATATATGGTCATAGAGATGTTGAAATGAGCTGTTAAATATTCAGTTGCTAATATGAGGGGGCACTAGACATACGATGAAACAATTTAATATGGAAGATATAGAGACATGATAAAAATCAAGTTTTTAAAGTTTGAGGTGCCAAAGAATACAGAGGGTGAAGAAAACAAAATGGCAATATCCTCTGAAGAGTAAGAGAAATTATTTCATCCACAAATTTAAGAATAAGGTGCTATTTAAAAAATAACACTCAACAGATAAGTAATAGTTCTAGAAATGTAAAAGTATGATAATAAAAATTAAAAAAAAGAAAATAGGAAGTTCATAAGATAAAATTCCAGGAATCACACAAAAAGTAAAATACAATGACAAATGATGGAAGTTTGAGAGATAAGGAATTTAAATTAAAATAAGAGTTTAGGTAACATAGTAGGGGTTCTCAGTATGAGTAAACAGGAAATTGAATTGAATAAATCACAAAATAATCCAATAAAAATACTCAGAATTATTTAAGGTTTCTGAGTGGATATTTTAAAAATCTGGTTTCTTATATATGGTCAAGAAGCAGAATAGCATGGAATTTCCCAGCAGCAATACTGGAATTTGAAAGGCAATACCATAATTACTTAAAATAAGGCAAAGTAATTTCCAGTCTATAATTCTGTACAAAGCCAAACTACATAACTGAGATTTTTAAGTTTTTATAATCTCTTTTCTTCCTAATGTAAAATGTTCTTGCCCCCAAATAAAACAAACAACAATTGAACAGGAAAAAAAGAGACTTTACTTTCATCCTGATTGAAGATAGCATCCAGATGCAATCACAACCAGATTCCCAAACAATAGTTGCTTGACCAACAAAATCTGGTGAACTTTCAACGGAATGAAAAGATGGAAGAACTGTATAAGCAGCTGTCCTCAATCTGTATTTTTCATGAGAATCTCTATTAGATCAAATCCCATCAGATGTTGAAGCAAACAATATCAGCTGTCAGTGACTTAACAGATTTATGTCTTGCTCATGAAAATACCAAAGTGGAAGAAACTCTCCTGGTTGATTCCCTTCCTGGCTCTGACTTGGGGACTGTAAGAATCCCCTACTAGATTATTTGAATTTAGTTAGAATAAGGGGAAAAAGGTGTGTGCATCCCCACCTCGATACAGTTGAGCCTGGATAGTTGTCTCACTGACATCTCTTGTCTTGGAGAAGGGAAAAAAACATTCTTAGATAATTGACCATTTCTTACAATAAAACAGAAGTGTAATAAAAGTCACTAATCCCCCTCCATTGTTCAAGAATGGTTTGACTTGAAAGAACTGTATATATTGTAAAATAATAGTAATTAGGAAAGAATAAATATGGAGTATATGAAATACAAATGTAAAATGTAAGAAGATCACAAAATCCAAAGTGAATGAAAAATGTACTACCTCATAGTTGCCTTATATTGTTCTTAGAGATTTACATATATCCTGTCTTTCCAGTTTTTTTTTAATAATTCTAAAAGTATGTTTGTCCCCCTTTTCAGATTAGGAAACAGATTTAGGGAATTCAAATTATTATCCTGGGGTGCCTGGGTGGCTCAGTGGTTAAGGTGTCTGCCTTCAGCTTAGGTCATGATCCCAAGGTTCAGGGATTGAGCCCCACATTGGGCTCCCGGCTCATTGGAGAGCCTGCTTCTTCCTCCCCCTCTGCCTGCTGCTCTTCCTGCTGTGCTGCCTCTCTTCTCTCTCTCTCTCTCTCTCTGTGTTAAATGAATGGATAAAATCTTTAAAACAAACAAAGGAACAATTATCTTGGGAAATTCTCTGTTAAGGTGTAACATTAAAACTCAAGCCCAGGGGGCACCTGGGTGGTTCAGTGGGTTAAGCCTCTGCCTTCAGCTCAGGTCATTATCTCAGGGTCTTGGGATCGAGCCCCCTGTTGGGCTCTCAGCTCAGCAGGGAGCCTGTTTCCCCTCTCTCTTCCTGCTTGTGATTTCTCTCTGTCAAATAAGTAAATAAAATCTTAAAAACAACAACAACAACAACAAACTCAAGCCCAGGTCATATGATCCCAGGAGATATGTTCCGTAGCACTCCAATGGTCTACCTTTACGTGTTCTGATAAAAGATCCTTGGAAGAGCTCAGGAAATAAATGCAGGGGAAAATGAAGCCATTTAAAAAATAAAAGCCATTGATAAGACGCCTAATGAATAATAGAATAGACACTGTGGTAAACCCCAATACATGATATTATAGTCAGATTTGAGAATAGAGAGCAATTATATAAGAAAACAGTGGTAGAGAAAAACCTAAGAATGTGTGATGGTGAATTTTATGTGTCAGCTTGGCTGGGACATATTGCTCAGATCAAATTTTGTGGGTGTTTCTGTGAGGCTTCTTTGAATAAGATTTAACATCTAAGTCAATGGACTTTGAATAAAACAGAAATGTTATCCAATCAGTTGATGTCCTAAATAGGACGAAAGGATGGACCTTCCCACAGAGTTGTCCAGCCAACAGCCTTCAGGCTGGAAATGCAGCTCTCTCTGGGTTTCCAGCCTACTGGCCACTCGGCAGGTGTTGGACTTGCCAGCATTTATAATTATGTGAGCCAATTCTTTATAATAAATCTAATTATAACAAATTATAATAAATGTTCTATTTTTCTGGGGAATTCTGACTAATGGAGTATGAAAAGATTGGTAAGAGAAATTTAAGATAATTAAAATTGCCATTCATGAACAAAATAGCACCCAAAATATTCCAGGTTATTAAAGAATAAAACTTCTGAAGAAAAGTGTCCTGAATTTGAAAATTTTCTCAAGAAACCCTGGTAAAAACTGGCAACACCAAGATATAATGTGGTTAATATGCTGGATTTCATAACTAATGAATAATTCTGTAGGAATCTTGACATCAAGTAAAGTCAACCTCAAAGGTGGAAAAAACTCAGACTGGCTTTAGTCTTTGCCAAAATGAAGTGCTTATAAGATAGTCAAGAATGTCTGTCTAGGGGATGTAGAAAATGGCTTCTTTAGGGGGTATATAATATTGTTACTTTTTTTTTTTTACCTAGTCCAGTTGCCTTGTGGTATAAAAACATTTTTTCCTTTTTAAGAATTCTGAGTATGGGATTTTGAGACATTATTACTTAAATCAGTACAAGAAAAGAGGAATTAAATAAAATAGCTCGACATGTTTATGTAGAAAACCATAAGACCTAATCAGTAGTACCAGAAATTTCATTTGACAAAATTCAATACCCATTTGTGATAAAAACTAAGAATAAGAAACTTCTTTGATCTAATTAAGAACATCTATAAGTATCTGCAGCTAACACAATGAATATAAATGACTGAATGTTTTGCCCTTGTTACGGACTGAATGCTGTGTTCCCCAAAATCATATGTTAAAACTCTAACCTCCAGTAGAATCGCATAGGGAGGTCTTTGAAAAATAATTAGGGTTAAATTAGGTCATTTGTGAACATAGGGCCCTCATGATGGAATTAATGCTTTTACTAAAAAAAGGAAAAGACACAGATCTCTCTCTCTCTTCTTTGTCATGTGAGCATACCAAAGGATTTTGCAGATATTATGCAGATAGCCATTTGCATAGGAAAAGTGCTCTCACCAGACACATCTGCTGATGCCTTCATCTTGAACTTCCCAGCCTCCAGAGCTATGAGAAATAAGTGTTCGTTATTTAAACCACCTAGTCTCTGGTATATTTGATATAGCATGAACTGACTAAAACAGACCCTAAATTAGGAATGATTCAAGGCTCTCTGCCCTCACTATTTCCAGTCAATGTTTTACTAGAGTCTATGGATAATACAATAGGAAAGAGAATAATAATAAATGGCATACATTTTTTAAAAAGTTTTGCTTTCTTTTTTTTTTAAGATTTTATTTATTTATTTGACAGACAGAGATCACAAGTAGGCAGAGAGGCAGGCAGAGAGAAAGGAGGAAGCAGGCTCCCTGCTGAGCAGAGATCCCAATGCGGGGCTCGATCCCAGGACCCTGGGATCATGACCTGAGCCAAAGGCAGAGGCTTTAAACCACTGAGCCACCCAGGCGCCCCTGGCATACATTTTTTAAAGGAAAAATATAGCCTTATGTTTTTAGTAACCCAACTCTGTGTGTAGATCATAAGGAAGATCTTCCAAAGCTATCAGGACTTTAAGAGGGTCTAGAAAAGTCACAGGAAACAAAGATATTGACATTGTTAAGATGTTCATTTACCCCAGTTAATCTGTAGATTCAGTGTAATCCCAACTTTGATAATTCCAGGAAACATGTTCATAGATACTGGTTCTCAAATTCATAAGGAAATGTAAAGATCTTAGAATAGTCAAACAGTTTTAAAAAGAACAAAATGGAGAACTTACATTACTTTTTTTTTTTAAGGTCAGATAGTGTGTATTTCAGGCTTGTGAGGTAAATGATCTATTACAGCTACTTCACTCTAGCTTTGTAGCATGAAAGCAGCATCAACAATATATAAACAAATGGGTGTGGCTTTGTTCCAGTAAGATATTATTTACAAAACCGGTGGCCATATCGTGGGTCATTGTTTGCTGACCTCTGCTCTAGATATATATACTGTATTATTGGTCTAAGTATAGACATATAGATCAGTGGAACAGAATAGATCAGAAGTAGACCCACATGCTATCAGTTGATTGATTTTCCATAAAGGTGCTAGGGACTTAAAAAGGTTAAAGGATGATCTCTTCAGTAAATGTTGCCAGAAAACTGGACATCTATAGGGAATAAAATGAATCTTGACCCTTATTCACAAAATTGTATTAGAGTGTAGACTTAAATGTCAAAGCTAAACGTAAAGTTTCTGGTAGGGAACTTAGGAGAAACCAAAATAATGAGCCATAAACATGGAAAAGCTATTCCACATTAATCATCAGGGAATTGCAAATTAAAACCTCAGTAAGATATCAGCACAGACCAACAAGAATGGAAACAATGGAAAAGACAAGACCAAATATAGGCAAAAATGCAGAGCAGTTGGCACTCTTATTAATTCTTGGCAACA
>PISX010031473.1:0-17343 GCA_004024625.1 Mellivora capensis
AGGAACTGTATGTACACAGTGCGCTGGGCTGGTGTGAGGAAGCTTCAGCTCCGCACCCTGCCCGTGGGCTGAGATCTGCCCCAGGTTACTTCCGGTACCTGGGCATACCGGAGGCTGCCCAGCTGGAGCAGGGGTGGTCCCAGCTCACACGTACTCCCTGGCAGAGTTAGGCTTAGGGTAGGAGCGGGGTGCACGGTACCCAGTTTTGCCCTCACTCCCAGGACAGGAGCAGGAGAGGAGGGCACCTCCTAGGATGACCAGGGCAGACCCTGCCCAGCCAATGAAGATGGCAGGACCAAACTCGTACCTACGGAGAGAGGAGGCTGGGGTCAGAAAGCCCGCCTTTCCTGACCCGGGAGCCCAGGCCTGGCGTCCCCTTAGGAGGCAGGGCTCCCATACTTACTTAAGATTCATGGGAACCAGTGCGCTATAAAAGTCGGTGACAATCTGGTGGCCGTACCAGGAACACGCTACCAGGGCAGCAAGACCTGGAGAGAGGATGGTTCAGATGTATTAGCAGACCCCAAGCCAGCACCTTGCACACCCTCGGTCCCGGATGCGGGGGCCGAGCTCACCTGCCACGATAAAAATGATCCCTCCGGTCATGGCTATCCGGGCCTTCTTCACTTTGTCGTCTCCCCCGCAGTTGGTGCACTTCATGCCCATGGTGGCCACGAACATGGCCAGGAAGCCCAGCACCAGGGATACCACCATCAGGGCTCGGGTGGCCTGCAGGGCAGCTGCGTGGAAGGGGGAAGGACGCCCTCATTGCTGGACGTGCGGGCGGCTGCGGCCTTCGAGTCCCTGCGGGCCGCTGGCCTGGGGCCCCTTAGGCGCCCGAGCCCTGGACGGAGCAGGTGGGTCCCGCCCCTCGCGGCTCCGCGGCCTTCCCGCCCCGCCCCGCCCTCTCTCGGCCCTGGGACGCGCCCGGGGCGCAAGGGTTTCGATGAAACTGCCCGGGGTTGGGCGAAGGGGGGACGAGGCCCGCGGAGGCCCGCGGAGGCAGCGAGCGGAGCACCCCCGCGGCCGAACGGTCCTGCCCGCGGCCCAGCGCTGACCCCGCTATCGTGGCCACCGGGTTTGTGGCTTCGGCTAATCGGCCGATAAGATTACAGGCCGCAGGCGGCGGCCCACGTCTGTCGGACCCAGCGCCCGGCTCCCCGGCTGACCCCGCGCCCTCCGCCCCGCGCCGCCTTTTGTCCGGTAGAAAAGGGCGGGAGACGGAGGCCGCCACCTGCGCCGGCCGGCGCGGGAGGAGAGAGCTGGAGGGGGGTTGGGCCGCCGGCCGCCGGGGCGAGGAGGGGGGGCCTGGGGGGGAGGGGGCCCGGCCGGCGGGGGCGCAGGCGGACCTGCAGCCGCTGGAACCCGGGCCCGCGGCCGCTTCCGCTTCCTCCTCCCCGCCTGCTCCCCGCACCCCCGGGCGTCGGGCCGTGGGGCCTGGCGCCCTTTCCCGCTCCCCGCCCCGCGCCCACCGCTCCGGGCGCGTCCGCCCCGTCCGCCCCGCGGCCTTACCGGAAAGGGCGAGCACCGAGTCGTAGGATTTGCAGCTCATGAGGCCGGTGCTCTGCGTGATGCAGTCCATCCACAGCCCCTTGTACATGGCCTGGGCCGTGATGATATTGTCGCCCGCGTACGAGCTCACCTGCCACTGCGGGATGGCGGTGCACGCCACCAGGGCCACCCAGCCCAGCAGGGCCATGGCGAAGCCCAGCAGCTGCAGGCCCGAATTGGCCATCTCTGCCCTCAGAAAGACGGGGCGGGCGACCCTGCGGCAAAACAGACAGAGCCTGGGGGGTCGGCCCCACAAAAAGACCACTAGCGGTGGAGTCTCGAGTCACCCAAAGAGAAGGGTTTGGGTCCGGTGATTCCAAATCTTTCTGTCACCCGGAGAAAACACAAACCGATCCTCCTTCCGGCGGGCGAGGGTCTTCAAGCTCAAGGAACAGGTTCCGCCCGAGAACTGGTGGTCGAAACAGCGATCGGCGAGGGCCAGGCGGTCCGCTCCGGCGCTCGCGTAGACCCTACCCAAACAAAAGGCGGAGGGGCAGTATGCGCGCGGTCCCGGGGGCCGGCGGTCCCCAAAGTACCCTGCGCTGTCGGCCCGAGGCTGCCGTGCGAGGAGAGGCTGCTCAGCCGTGAGCGGGCAGGTGCGGGCGGACAGGTGCGGCGCACCTGAGTATTTGTAGGGCGTCAGGGGCGCGCCCCCGCACGCACCGGGAGCGCGGGGCGGGCCGGACCGCAGGGGCGGCCGAGAGTGACCTGACGTCACCGAAGGGACACTCACCTGAGCCGGAAGTCCTGGCCCCCACCCCTCCTGGCCCAGGTGAAGAGGAAGAAACCTGAGCGCCAGGGTCACGCCCCTTCTCTTGCCCGGCTGGGACTGGCGATCGGGGGGGAGGTGGAGGCTTCTCCGCAGTTCCGAGCTCGGAGTCAGCCTCTCGGGACTGGACTTCCCTCTGGCACCCGGACGCCTCCTCACCTGTCCCCAGCAGGTGCGCCTGGGATACTGCGGAGCTGAGGGGATGCCCCGGGGCTCTGGTCTCCGCCTCCCCACTCCCCCACCGGCAGGGACTCTTGGTTTCTACTCTTTGTTCCGCCCTACTTTCGCCCCCACCCTCTGCTCTTTTTTTTTTTTTTTTTTCCTCCTCTCTCTAGTTGGCTATCCTAACTGTCCCCAGCTTCAGGAACCCTGGTCCGAACCCTCAGGGCTCCCGAGCATCGAGCTTCCGCTGCCTCCCTGGAGTCTCTATTCCCAGAGCCACCACCCTGCCGCCCTTGTCCCTCCCTTTCCAACTGACACCTGGCTTCCAGGCACCGTGCCCCAGCACCCCATCTTCTTGGCTCTCCATTCCTATCCCTATCCCTGACCTAATGCAATGCCCGGGCCCTTTGCGCACCACCTCCGGCCATCACTATCCCCCCCGCCAAGCCTCCTTCCTAGCAAGTGGACAAAAAACACTGAGGCCAGAAGTCAGCAGAGGGTGGGGAGCGGGGTAAGGCCTCGGTCAGATTCTTGGCCACACCCGCCATTCCCCTCCCTTGGAATCTTTCCAGACCTGTCCTCCACTTTCTCGCTTCCCTGTCCTGCTAGCCAAACACACGTTTCCCTTTCCTTCCTTCTCAGCCCGGACCTGACTCTGCATGCTGTCCTCCCTGAGGTCCAGCTCCCCCGTGGCCTTGCCTCAGCCTTCAGACTCCCACATGGCCTTCGGGCTTCTGCTCGCTCTCCCCAGACCTGTCCTGGCCTCCCTGCGGGGATCTCTTCCAAGCGTCTCCATTCATTCACGCTCCCTCACCGCTTGCCTTCTCCCCTTCCTGCCTTTTCCACGTCTCCTTCCGCGCCCCTCCCTCTGAGTCGGCCTTCTAGCCCCTTCTCTGCCCAGGAGCCCAGCAGGCGCCACATCCCTGTCCCCTCACCCAGAGTGCTCCTGACCCACCTCTCCTTCACTCTCTGACTCACACCTTCCCATCTTCTTCATTTCTCTCTCCTTTTTCCCTCAGCTCTCTCCCATTTCCCATTTTTCTCCCCCCCCCAACCATTTCTCGATAAGGCTTTCCTGTTCTGCAGTAAAAATATTAAAGGGACACGGCACTACGCTAATTACCCCGCTCTTCTAATGCGGACTTTAATGAATTATCTGTCTTTTTTTTTTTCTATTTTTTGATTAATGGTGAGTTGTTGTGTTTTTTGTTGTTTTTTGTTTGTTTGTTTTTTAATTTATTTATCAGAGAGAGGGAGAGAGAGTGAGCGAGCACAGGCAGACAGAGTGGCAGGCAGAGGCAGAGGGAGAAGCAGGCTCCCCGCTGAGCAAGGAGCCCGATGTGGGACTCGATCCCAGGACGCTGGGATCATGACCTGAGCCGAAGGCAGCCGCTTAACCGACTGAGCCACCCAGGCGTCCCTGTTGTTTTTTTTAAGGCTCTCGCTGCCTGCACACCGCAGCTGCCTCCAAAACCACATCCCTGTTTCCCTGCGTGTCCTTCTAAGGCCCATTCTCTGGAAGCGAGCGTTTGTTTGTTTCAAACTTAGGTCTTGTCACTTTCCGTTTAAAATCGGGGACGCCTGGGTGGCTCAGTTGGTTAAGCGGCTGCCTTCGGCTCAGGTCACGATCCCAGCGTCCTAGGATCGAGTCCCACATCGGGCTCCTTGCCCGGCAGGGAACCTGCTTCTCCCTCTGCCTCTGTCTGCCGCTCTGTCTGCCTGTGCTCGCTCTCTCCCTCTCTCTCTCTCTGACAAATAAATACATTTTTTTTAAAAATTTAAAATCCTTAAAATCTGGGGCGCCTGGGTGGCTCAGTGGGTTAAGCCTCTGTCTTCGGCTGGGGTCGTGGTCCCAGGGTCCTGGGATCGAGCCCCGCATTGGGCTCTCTGCTCGGCGGGGGGCCTGCTTCCCCCCTCCCCTCTGCCTGCCTCTCTGCCTGCTTGTGCTCTCTCACTCTCTCTGTCTCTCAAATAAATAAATAAAATCTCTGTGCCTCAGCCACCCTGGCCTTCTCTCTGCTTCTGATGTGTACGAATTCCCTTCCCACCACGTGCCCTTCACACACTCTGTTCCCTGCGTCTGGATGCTGTCCTGCGTGCACCTCCACCCGCCTCCCTCTACCTGGCTAACTGACCGGTCGCCTGGTGGCGGTAGCAGAAGTGATCAGCTCAACTATCACCTCTGCCGGGAAGCCTGGCCTGACCACCCGGCCTCACACTGAGTCACAGCACCCGCTGAATGCTCTCCCTCACCGCTATTTAAGCTTTAACTTGCAAAGTTCTTATCACAGTTCCAAACTATTTACTCTGCATGATTATTTATTCAATGTCAGGCTCCCGCTGTAGATGCGTCTGGGTTTATCGCCAATAAATATTTGATGAGCGCATGAAAAAACTACAAATGAACAATATTTTCAAGCACTCGTTCAACAGATATTTCCTGCATGCCTGTGCAGTGACCCAGGCCCCACGCTCAGCGCTGGAGACACAGTGGTAACAGGATCCATGACTAGATTCCAGAGGGAGGGGGCGCCTGGGGGGCTCAGTGGGTTAAGCTTCTGCCTTTGACTCCAGTCATGATCCCGGGGTCCTGGGATCTAGCCCTGCATTGGGCTCTCTGCTCATCAGGGAGCCTGCTTCTCCCTCTCTCTCTGCCTGCCTCTCTGTCTACTTGTGATCTCTCTCTCTGTGTCAAATAAATAAATAAAATCTTAAAAATTAAAAAAAAAAAAAAAGGTTCTAGAGAGAGGAAGCAGACCAAAATGGTGCCTGTTGAAAAGGCAATAAAATGGGGCGATGGGATGAACCACCTCTGACGTTTGGGGCCAGATAATTCCTTGTTGTAGGTGACTGTCCCGGGCATCATAGGACATTTAGGAATATCGAAGAGATGCCAGTAGAACCCTCTTCTGAGGGACGCCTGGGTGGCTCAGTCGGTTAAGTGGCTGCCTTCGGCTCAGGTCATGATCCCAGCGTCCTGGGTTCGAGTCCCACATCGGGCTCCTTGCCCGGCAGGGAGCCTGCTTCTCCCTCTGCCTCCATCTGCAAGTGCTCACTTATCTCTCTCTCTGACAAATAAATAAAATCTTAAAAAAAAAAAAAAAGAACCCTCTTCTGAGCCCAGACTGACCATCCAAAATGGCTCCAGACGCTGCCAAATGTCCGGGTGAGGGGAGGAGCAAAATGGGTTCCAGTTAAGAGCCACTAATGTCAAGTGTGACCAGTCAACATCACTGTGATGTTTTGCTCTAGTAGCCTGCAAGTCAACGGCTCAGTACAAGGAGCAAGAGGATGGATGCTTGGACTTAACCAGGGTTGGTTAAAATCTCTTTTTTTTTTAAGATTTTATTTATTTGTTTATCAGAGAGAGTGAGCACAGGCAGAGTGGCAGGCAGAGGCAGAGGGAGAAGCAGGCTCCCTGCCGACCAAGGAGCCCGATGTGGGACTCGATCCCAGGACACTGGGATCATGACCTGAGCTGAAGGCAGCCGCCCAACCAACTGAGCCACCCAGGCGTCCCTCCATTCCAGATTTTGCTTTATCTCTTCATTTTATTTATTTCATTTCGAGAGAAAGAGAGCACGTGGGGGTGGGAGTAGAGGGAGAATCTTAAGCAGGCTCCGTGCTAAGTGTGGAGCCTGACACGGGGCTCGATCCCAGGACCCTGACATGACCTGAGCCAAAATCAAGAGTCAGACACCTAACTGACTGAGCCACCCAGGTGCCCCCATTCCAGATTTTAAAGGGTTGACCATCCAGGGTGCCTGGGTGGCTCAGGAGGTTAAAGCCTCTGCCTTCGGCTCAGGTCATGATCTCAGGGTCCTGGGATCGAGCCCCGCATCGGGCTCTCTGCTCAGTGGGGAGCCTGCTTCCCCCTCTCTCTCTGCCTGCCTCTCTGCCTACTTGTGATGTCTGTCTGTCAAATATATAAATAAAATCTTTTTAAAAATTTTTTTAAAGGGTCGACCATCCCAAGTGTTAGTGAGGGTATGGAGAAACTAAGCTCTCATACACTGCTGGTGGGAATGTCAAATGCTACGACCACTTGGGAAAACAGCTGCGAGCAAAGTTACAGACCCAGCTGTAATATAGTCCAGCTGTTCCACTCCTAGGTATGTTCCAAGAGAAATGAAAGCACAGCGTCCAATCAAAGACTTGTGCATGAATGCTCCCAGCAGTGTTATTCACAATACCCCAGCACTGGAAATAATCCAAGGGCCCATCAGCAGGTAAAGGGATAATCAAACTGATCGCCACTGATAATCAAATCAATAATTTTCAACAATAAAAAGGAATGAACTCTTGATACACGCAACTTAGATGACTGCTGTAAAGTGAAAGAAGACAGACAAAAAGAGCCCATGTGGGGGCTCCTGGTGGCTCAGTGGGTTGAGCGTCTGACTCTTGGTTCCGGCTTGGGTCATGATCTCAGGGTTTCGGGATTGAGTCCCACGTTGGGCTCTACCCTTGCCAGGGAGTCAGCTTGGGTTTCTCTCTTTCCCTCTGCCCTGCCCCCGCTTGGACTCACAGGTGCTCTCTCTCTCGCTCTCTCTCTCTCTCTAAAATAAATAAATAAATCTTTAAAAAAAAAAAAAGCATACATTCTGTATGTTTCCATTTGCATAAAATTCCAGAAAATGCAAAGTGCTCTAGGAGGACAGATGGCACTGCAGACAGAGGGAGGCAGAGAGAGAGAGGAGGAAGCAGGCTCCCTGCTGAGCAGAGATCCCGATGTGGGGCTCGATCCCAGGACCCTGAGATCATGACCCGAGCCGAAGGCAGAGGCTTAACCCACTGAGCCCCCCAGGCGCCCCTCAAATTGGGTTTAAATATGCCCTGGGACTCAGAGAAACCCCACTGTGGGCATAGTTAGAGATAAGCAATAGACGTTTGTAGAGGCAGAGACTAACTCCCAAACAAGTCCTCCCAGGGGTCCATAACACAGCTCGTTTGAAATGGGCACCGCCGAATTCTGCGTCGCGGCTGGGGACTGCGGGTGACAGGGGTCCTCACCCAGCGGGATTGTGAGCCAGTAAAATGTGGTGTGAGTGACACTGTGGGGTACTGTCCAATGAACCTGATCATGACAAAGCATGAATGAGGTTTAAAAACACAATGCTTACTGACAATAAGTAGGACCAGAATGAAAGGTGACACTATTGGGGCGCCTGGGTGGCTCAGTGGGTGTAGCATCTGCCTTCCGCTCGGGTCATGATCTCAGGACCTGGGATCCAGTCCCACATTAAGCTCCCAAGCCTGCTTCTCCCTCTCCCTCTGCCCCTCCCTCTGCTAGTGCTTTCCCTCTCCTTCTCTCTCTCTCTGTCACATAAATAAATAAAATCTTATAAAAAATAAAAATAAGATATAGATTAACAAACACAATGCACAACAGACGGTGTCATTGATTTCAATCCTCTGCACCCGAGACCCCGATCTATAGACAAAATGCAGAGAAGGCACAGAGAGGGGCCCCAGCATTGCCAGAGCTCGGGAAGCAAGGTTGCCTTCCAGAAACTGGAGGCAAAGTGGGCCTGTGGAGTAGGAGCTGGAGCCAGCGTGTCTGTGGGGGTCCCCAGGCTTTCTCAGCATCCCCCTCCCACCCCGCCAATCTCTTACCTATCATGGGCTGAACGCAGCCAGAAGGTAGTGATCACAGGAGCTTGGAAAACAAGACTGCGGGGATTAATGCCCCGTGGTAGAGGACAGAATAGAGGAAGGGCTACAGCTGGTTCTATTGAATGGGCCACGATCACTCAGCAAGGTCCACGCACACCCTTAGATCTCCCACGCAAGGTCCCTTCCTCCCCCACCCCTCATGTCACATGCCTCTCCTTCTTTTTCCATCTTCTTCTTCTTTTTCTTTTTTTAAGGTTTTATTTATTTATTTGACACAGAGAGAGAAAGGGAACACAAGCAGGGGGAAGTGGGAGAGGGAGAAGCAGGCTCCCTGCTAAGAAGGGAGCCCGATGCAGGGCTCCATCCCAGGACCCTGGGATCTTGACCTGAACCGAAGGCAGATGCTTAACCGACTGAGCCACCCAGGTGCCCCCCCTTTCCATCTTCTATCAGCAACCTTGTTCCCATTTCCGGGCCGGTTCTCCTACTCCCTTCCAGCTCTCCTGATTGCTCGCTCGTCTCCTCTCCCACTTCCCCATGCCTCTCTCCAGGCTCTTGGAACTATCTTCTCTACCCAGTTCTGACTTGGTTTCTTTGAGTCCACTTTCCCCAGGGACTTAAAGCCCTAGAAGCATCACTGAGAAGCCCATCAGAAACAAAACATCTGAATGAGAGCAGGCATGCCCCTGGAGAGAACCCAGCGGTGAACTTCACCAGCTACACTGACTTTTCAGCTGCCTCCCTTCCCTCAACCCTCCACCCCCCGCCTGTGCCTCCTGTACCCCCTCCTTGCTCCGAGGCACCTTGCTTGGCTTTTCCCTTCTCCCTGCCCTTCCCCCACCCCTTGTAGGAGTCCAGCAGTTGGTTCTCCCTTTATCTTCCAGATTGTTCCTTCCCTGCCTCAGTCCATGGCTTCTGCTCCTTTGGGACTCCTCGATGTTAGCTCTTCATGGACACCCCCTTAGTGAGACAGGTGTAGCCATTCAGCCAATCGTTCCCTCCTTTGTGACTGTTCCCCAAGCTGCGTTCTCGGCTGAAGGACCAGACCGTCATGCATTCACTCAACATGTGCTGAGTGCCCACCACCAGGCTGGGCGCTGGGGACACAGAGGGAAACAAGGTGACGTTCTCTCAAGGTTGAAGTACAGAGAAGTGATGACAGTCAGGTACATCGGGGACACAGGGCTTGCTTTGTTTCCGGAGGAAGCCAGCAAAGGTTTCAGAGAGAGGAGCATTTTTTCTGAAGGGCACCCAGGGGAGAAGCGTCACGGTGTGCTCTGGGTACAAGGAGTTAGGGATTGACTAGAACGTGAGGATAAAGTCTAGAAGGTGGGGCAGAGATGGGGCAAGAAAGGCAGGAGGTCTTTTTCGGTCTGAAAAGCGGTTTGAACTTGAGAGTGGGGACAACAAAGAACCACTGGCTTTTGGGGAGGGAGTGATGAACTTGAGCTTTTTTTATATTGAGCTCCGCCCTCCGCATAAGGGAAAGTAAGGAGCAGGAGGTAACGGTGGCAGCGGGAGGATGCCTCAGCAGTCCAGGTGCAGAAGAGCAGACCAATGTGCGTTTAGGAGGTCAACACACCGATGCCTTAACTAGCTGGACAGGGCGCGGGGGTGGGGAGGGTTGCTGAACGAGGGGAAGAATGGAGCATGACCTCCAGGATGCTCACCCACTGGGGAGAGGAGGTCAGGAGGAAGGGCAGGTGGGGACATGCGGATCATGGGAGCTGCCCCGTGCTGGCCGCAGCTGAATCCCCGGATCCCGAGCTGCAGAACGGGGCCTGCGCTGGACCTAAGGAACCCTTGGAGAGGTGGCCCGGCGACGGCCAAGGGCCCCCCAGACGGCTCCGCCCGGACGCGCTGCGGATCCTCGCTCTCCCTCCAGGTGGCACCACAGTCCCGCGCGTCCGAGGCCCGTTCGCCGCGCTCCTGTCCACATGCGCCAGCTCTCAGGTCGCGCCCTCCTCGCGGGGGGGTTCACACCCGGAGCGGCCTCCGGAGAGCGTGTCCAAGTCCACGCGGCCGGCACATTCGCGGCAGCTCAGGGACCTCAGGCCGGTGGCGTGGTTGGTGTGACCAGCTGTCCCTAGGGCCGCCTCCGGGAGCCAGTGCGGGGAACGGGGGTAGGGGAAGGGCCGGACAGGCAGTGGCCAGAGCGCGGATGCGCGGAACGAGGACCGCCAAGCCCCGACACCCGACGCGCTGGGGACGGAACTTCCCGTGCCCCAGAGCCATCCCCACGTGGGAAGCACATCTCGGACCCTTTAAGGCTCCGTCTCCCTGCCCTCCCCCGCCGGGGACCGGCCGGGACACCGGGGACCTGACATTTGGCGTCTCCCAACGCGGGAGCTAAAAATAGCCGCGGTGGGTTACTCCAGGCCATTGCTCCCCAGCCACCCCGCGCGCCCGCTCGCGCGCGGTCCCGGGCCGCCCGAGCTCGCTCCGGGGCCAAGCGTGCCTGCCGCATCCCCTCCTCCCCGCCCCCGCGGTCCCCACCCGCGGCGCCCACTTTCCGGAGCTACCCCAGCCCCAAGCGCGGCTGCCGGGCCGAGTCCCCACGCGAGGTGGGGAGGGGCCTCCTGCGTCCCGGGACCCTTTCCCCCAAACTCGGCGGCGGGAGGCCGGCAGGCACCCACCCCGCGCGTGTCGCCGGGCACGCTGGGGAGGCGGGGCCTCGCCGGCCAACCCGAGCCGCGGGGCCAGACTCTCAGCCCGGGGCCTAGGGCGGGGCGTGGGCTTCTGGGCGGGCTCCTGGCCAATGGGTGATGCGAAGGGCGTGGCCCGTGGAGGGCTGCGGGGGCTCTTCGGGCCTCTCCCCCCAACCCGGCTCCGCCAGATCCCCGGGAGCCCTGCCGCTCTCTGGGTCCGTGGCTCGCGGCGGTGGGTCCCGCCGGCCTTGCCCTCCGCACGCCGCTCCGGGACGCGCGTCGCCCCCGCGCCCTCTGCCCGCCGGGCCGGGGCCGCCGACCCCCAGTCGCCTCCCTGTTAACTGAAGCGGCTGCGCCCCGGGTTCCTGAGACAAGATGCCGTCGGGCTTCCAACAGATCGGCTCGGAAGTAGGGTTCAGCACGCGGGGACGGGACGGGGGCGCAGGGCCCGCTTTTCTCGGGCTGGGGTCGCGGTTGGGGTCAGCTAGGGGGCGGTCCCGGCGCAGGCGCAGGGGGGGGGGGCGGGGGGGAGCCCCTGGCTATTTATACCCGGGCCGGACAACCCGTGACTGTGGGATTCCAGTCCTTCCAAGACGCTGAGTGGGTCTGGGGGGACCGTCCGGGGGCACGGGCCGCCCCGCGGTTTCCCGAGCCCAGGGTTCGCCCCCTTCTCCAGGGCGCGGCGGGGCGCGCCGGGATCGGGGGACACCCTGCCCCAGATCCAGCCCGAGAAAGCAGAACCGGGCTGGTCTTGCCCTCCTGGAGCTGTCCGTGTGTCCCGGCTCGCGGGAAGTTTTTCGAGGAGCAGAGGCTCTCGTGGGCCCCCACCCCCACTCCTGGCCGTCCTCCAGGACGCTGAACTTTCCCTTGGCCCCATGGCTGGTGGAGGGGCTGAGGGGAGTGTCAGCCCCCCCTCCCCCAGCTCAGGTTTCCGCTTGGAGACAGTGTGTGCAGCCAGCGAGCGGCGGCTACCGCCGCTGCCACCGCCCCTCGCACCACCTTCCCGCCCCCAACCCCTGGGCACGGATCTCCCAGGCAGAAGCCGGGCACGGCCCCCCACCCCCTGCGGCGGAGCCTGGAGGGGGAGGGGAGGCCGGGGCGGAGACAGAGATGGCCACCCCAAGGGTCATATGCGGGCAGGAATGACCGCGATGTCCTTTCTGGAATTGTCCTTCTTGGGCGTGTTGGGGGCCTCCAGGAGCCCTCTGAGAGCACCCCCAGAGGGGACGTAAGAGGACAGAGGCCGGTGATAAGGCCCTAGTCCGTTTATAAATCCTGCATGGTCAGGAATCCCCTTAGCATTTGATTTTGATTTTCTCGTTTTCAGGGACGGTAGGCAGAGCAGGCAACATCACTCCTAGGGCCCCTGACCCAGAGGAAACCTTAGCTTCAGAGCGGGGAAGTGACTTGCCCAAGGTCACACAAATCTGAACTCCAGTCTTAAGGCCAAAAGCCTGTCCCAAGGTCACCGAGAAACAGTGAGGCCAAGATCTTCAAACATTTCTCAGCTCGTTGGACTCAGACATCCACTTTCTCCTTCATGCCCGGTGACATGCCTGGTGACTGCTGCTGTTTACACTGAGTTCTTGCCCGATTCCTAATATGGCCCAGTTTCCCTCGGCCAACATGTTGGATGGAGCCCAGCATCTTCAGGCTCCAACGGGGCCCGGGCCCCTGGATGAAGGGAAGAAATCATGATTCTGTGTGACCCGCCTCCTCTCTGCTTCTGCCCACCCAGGACGGGGAACCCCCTCGGCAGCGAGTCACTGGGACCCTGGTCCTCGCTGTCTTCTCTGCGGTGCTCGGTTCCCTGCAGTTCGGCTACAATATTGGGGTTATTAATGCCCCGCAGAAGGTGAGGGGCCTGCGGCGGGCAGAGTGGGCTGTCCGAACAAGGGGGAGCGGGGAACAGCGTGGGAGAGCCGAGGGGGCGGTCTCCGCAGGCCGTCACCCCTCCGTTGTCTCCCCCACACACACCAGGTGATTGAACAGAGCTACAATGAGACGTGGCTGGGGAGGCAGGGGCCTGAGGGACCCGGCTCCATCCCGCCGGGCACCCTCACCACTCTCTGGGCTCTCTCCGTGGCCATCTTCTCCGTGGGCGGCATGATCTCCTCCTTCCTTATTGGCGTCGTCTCTCAGTGGCTGGGAAGGTATGGGGCCCGTGGGCGAGGGTTGGGGCGGGCAGGAAGGGGGCCTCCTCCTGGCACCCCAACTCTCGGCCCCACTCCTTGCCTGTTAGGAAGAGGGCGATGCTGGTCAACAACATCCTGGCGGTGCTGGGGGGCGCCCTCATGGGCCTGGCCAAAGCCGCGGCGTCATACGAGATGCTCATTCTGGGACGTTTCCTCATTGGCGCCTACTCAGGTACCCGTCCCGTGCCGCCCCGCGCCGCGCCGGGCACCCTGCTCTCCTCCGCTGGCTCTGAGCTTGGGGGTGGGAGCGGCCAGTGCCCTCACCCCTATGTTCTTCCCTCTGCCCAGGGCTCACGTCGGGGCTGGTGCCCATGTATGTGGGGGAGATCGCCCCCACTCACCTGCGCGGTGCCTTGGGGACGCTCAACCAGCTGGCCATCGTCATTGGCATTCTGATCGCCCAGGTGACTGGGCCTGGCCTTACTGGGTGGCTCGGCGGGGGGTGGGGGGGGTGGAGTGGGGGCTCTGGGCTGACCGGCTTGCCCCCTTTCCTTCTCACGCCCGCTCCCCCAGGTGCTGGGCTTGGAGTCCATGCTGGGCACTGCCGCCCTCTGGCCCCTGCTCCTGGGCATCACGGTGCTGCCCGCCCTCCTGCAGCTGGTCCTCCTGCCCTTCTGCCCAGAAAGCCCGCGCTACCTTTACATCATCCGGAACCTGGAGGGGCCCGCCAGAAAGAGTGAGCTTCCCCCCACTGCCCCCACCTTTCTAGCACCTGTCCTGCGGGGGAGGGGCCCCCCTCCCCGTCCACTCAGGCCTGACCCTCATCACCGGTAGGTCTGAAGCGCCTGACCGGCTGGGCCGACGTGTCGGGCGCGCTGGCTGAGCTGAAGGAGGAGAAGCGGAAGCTGGAGCGGGAGCGCCCGCTGTCCCTGCCCCAGCTGCTGGGCAGCCGCATCCACCGGCAGCCCCTGGTCATCGCGGTGGTCTTGCAGCTGAGCCAGCAGCTGTCGGGCATCAACGCCGTAGGTGGTGGGCAGCCTGGGGCGGGGCGGGGGTGGGGGTGCAGCCTGGGAGAAGGGGAGCCCTCAGCCCGCCCCCCAGAGATCCAGCGACCCAGCGTGGGGTCGTCCCAGCGGGGTGGTGAGGCTGCGAGGGAGGGAGCGCAATGCCAACCCCCTTCCTTCTCCTCCCCTCGCAGGTCTTCTATTATTCAACCAGCATCTTTGAGTCCGCGGGGGTGGGGCAGCCGGCCTACGCCACCATAGGGGCCGGGGTGGTCAACACGGTCTTCACCTTGGTCTCGGTAATGGACGGTGCCGCCTCCCCTGTTGGCTTTGCGTCCCCCAGATGCCCCAGCCCTCCTCCCCCGGATCCCCCCCACTTCTTGTGCTCCAGAGGCCCCCCCACCGAGGCCCCCCACCAAGCCCTGACTCTCCCGGCAGGTGTTCCTGGTGGAGCGGGCTGGGCGCCGGACCCTGCACCTCCTGGGCCTGGCAGGAATGTGCGGCTGCGCCATCCTGATGACTTTAGCGCTGCTTCTGCTGGTGAGGACTGGGGCAACCGGGGCGGGGTGGGGGGGTGGAGGTGGGGGGCCTTGGCCCAGCCCCCGGGAACGGCCCCGGGAGGCTCTGCGCCCAGCCAGGGCCAATCCTCAACATCTGCCTGTGATCCCCGGGGCGACTGGGTGCTCCCCAGGCACGCAGGCTGCCCTGCTGCCTGCTCTGGGAGGAAGCTCCAGCGCAAGGCTGGGGGCCGGGACGGAGAGCCCCTGTCCAGTCCCAAGAACAGCCACTCCCCAGGGGCTGCTGCAGAACCGGGAGAGGATCGACCACCTTGGCCTAGAGAGCGTCCGCATCCCCTGCGTAGGGCAGCAGTGCGACAGCCGGCTGGGTGTGGACGCTCGGCAATGCTCAGAGGCCTGGGGTGGCGGGCTCGTCCATCAGCGGCCCAGAGGGGCGGACCTCAGGTCTCCGCGCAGCCTGAATTCCTTTCCCTCCCCGCCTGCCCCAGGAGCGCGTTCCAGCCATGAGCTACGTCTCCATCGTGGCCATCTTTGGCTTTGTGGCATTCTTTGAGATCGGCCCTGGCCCCATCCCCTGGTTCATCGTGGCCGAACTGTTCAGCCAGGGCCCCCGGCCAGCGGCCATGGCCGTGGCTGGCTTCTCCAACTGGACGTGCAACTTCATCATTGGCATGGGTTTCCAGTATGTGGCGGTAGGTGCCCTGAGCCTCGTCCCTATGTCCAGCTCCTTAGGCCAGAGCGGGGCATGTCACAACCAGCCCGCTTGCTTTCTCCCCTCCTGGCTGGGAATTACTCTGATGGACCACGTGGGCCCTGAGAAGCACCCACAGTCCAAGGAAGAAGGGAACTGAGGGACATGGGCTAACAGCGAGGGGTCTTCAAAACCAAGTGCGGCCCAACTTAGAGTAAAACCATCGGCTTCGGGTTCCTACTGCCTGCGGTCGGGAATCCGCTCCCCGCGGCGCTACTATGCTCCGGGCAGGAAACGGGGACAGGCGTTAGGAGCGGGGGACGGAGAACCTTTCCTTCTCTGGCCCCGCAAGGGAGCCGCCTGTGTGTCCATCACGCCCCACCCGCCAGGGCCCTGGGCGCCCGCTCCGGAGAGCACGCCCGCCCTCCCCTTGCCAACCCCTTTCTCCACCCCTCCCAGGAGGCTATGGGGCCCTACGTCTTCCTTCTCTTCGCCATCCTCCTGCTTGGCTTCTTCGTCTTCACCTTCTTAAAAGTGCCTGAAACCCGAGGCCGGACGTTTGACCAGATCTCGGCCGACTTCCACCGGACGCCGTCCCTCTTAGAGCAGGAGGTGAAACCCAGCACGGAACTCGAGTACTTGGGGCCCGACGAGAACGACTGAGGGGCCGTGCTCTCGCCCCTCCAGAGACCCCTCCTCTCCTGTGCAGCACTGCGGCCCGCTCTCCCTCCTTACTCCCAGGGTGACACCCCTGCAGCCTGGTAGAAGTGGGAAGCTGGAGGGGACCGTGGTCTGAGCACCCCCTCATTCCCCTCGGGTGACTCCTGGATTATTTATGTCGTGGTTAGGCTGTGGCCATCAGGGTGGGCCATTCTCTGGGCTCCCCCCCCTTCCTCCGTAGCCCACCCTGCCCCCACCTGGCCACCCTTCCAGAATATTCTTGTCCCTTGCTAGAGAAGGGGCTTCTGGGGAGGAGAGCCCCCAGGGTTGGACGGAAGCAGGAACAGGACTGGAGCAGAAAAGGTAGCTTTCTGCCACCTCGGACTCCTCCTCCCTGAGGGCACTTTCTCTGAACTCTTGCCACATAGACTCTGGGAGAAGGGGGTCTCGCCTTGACCCCTCCCAGACAGAGGACGCACCCCAAGGCCCAAGCTCATCTCTCCTGGCAGGCTCGGCTCTCTCACTCAACCTTCCAGGGCAAGAGGGCCATGTGCCCGTGTGTGGTGAGAGGGACTGCCCCCCCGCTCCCTTCTCCTCTGCCTTCAACGATGTTCTCCCCACAAGCTTCTGACCAACTAAGGGCAAGAGGAGTTTGAAAGGCTGCCTGTAAACACGGGGTGGGAGGAGCCCTCAGATATTTTTGTATATGTTTGTAGAAGGGGTAGAAAGAAGAAACCAAAGGTCTGTTGTACTAAATGTATATATACATATACATATATATATAGAGAGATCCGGACATAAAGTCACTGTTTGCGACGTGTGTCCTGTCGTGGAAGCACCTGGGGACGGGCTGGACAGGGACTGCAGCTCCCTGGTCCCCCTCTGCATCCTGCTGTCCCTCTCCACCCTGCCTTAGCTCGAGGCCCAAGAATCCTGTGGCTGTGCTCACTCTGCCCCCACTTCTGCTTCGAGTCATTGCCTTTTTTTTCCCTTAAAGTAAGCTCTACACCCAACATGGGGCCTGAACGCAGGACCCCAAGATCAAGAGTGGCCGTGCTACCGACTGAGCCAGACGGGCGCCCCTGGTCATTGGTTTTATGAACAGTAAATGTTCAGTAAGTTGCAGCCCCGGGTGGCAGCGGCTGCCTTTGGCACTTTCCAGAACATTCCTGCAGGGGAGAGGTCAGCCCCAGGGTAGGGATGGGCCAGGTGAACCTCCCGGGGTGGGGGGAGGAGGGCCAGCCCCGCACCCTCCACCGCCCCCATTGGTGGGGAGGTACCGGGAGTCCACAGAAAAGAGGCAGACACCAAGACCACGGGGAAAGCCTGGTTTTGTTTTTACTGGAGGCTCCGGTGGCACATGACAGTTCATTAAATGGCTTCAGAGGTAGGGGCTAGAGGAGAGACCAAAAATAAACTGGGGTGGGAGAGAAAAGCAACCAGGAGGAGGTAGGAGCTGGCTGGTTCCTTCGCAGCCTGATTTAGGGGAGGGACGTGGTGCCTCTTAACAGTAGGATGGCTCCCTTCCTTTAGCCCTTGGTCGGGACAGAGAAAAAGCAAAAGGCTGTTGCTTCGGCCCTCCTGAGTCT
>PISX010031474.1:0-17357 GCA_004024625.1 Mellivora capensis
GGAGGAGGAGAAGAAGACAAAGTTCTAACATTAAAACTTAGGGAAAAAAAAAACTAAGCTGTGAATACAGCTGCAGCTTTAGGTCTCAGCAAAGTGCCCATGAACATGCAGTGCACACTGGTAGCTTTTAGTGGAAGGCATTGCTTTAGCCCAACCTATAGGTGATGACTCCATGTCAACACCCCAACCTTTCCAGAGGTGATCACACCTGCCAAGAGTTGGAAGGCACCACATGGAATGTTCCAGGAGGATCAAAGTAGTTCACTGCGGATGAGTCGCAGTGCCTTAAGGAACCCCTGCAGAGATGTTCCCGTAGAGACAATCACTAAGTCTACCTGCTCGTTATTAAGGAGCAAGAGTCTTATAAATGCAACAATCCAAGAAGGAAGGAAGAGAAGATTTTAATCTTTGTTTCCTCAAATAGCTCCTGTCCCAACGCCTCCATACGTGGGGGCACCAGGTGATGCTCAGGCTGAACCATGGTTTTAGGGAAAGGACACGGTCATCTAAGGAAGTGCAGCCATTGGCTGACTCTGTGTGGAGCCTGGATATTCATTGGATTCCAGAATTCAGCAGGACATTTGGTGTCAGAAGATTCTAGCACTTGACCTTTCTCCCATAATGTTTTCTTTTCTTTTTCTTTTTTTAAGATTTTATTTATTTGATAGAGTGCGAGAGCACAACTGGTGGGGGAGGGGAGAGGGAAAAGTAGGCTTCCTGCTGAGCAGGGAGCCCAAAATGCTGGGCTTAGTTCTAGGACCCTGAGATCATGACCTGAGACTTAACAGACAGAGCCCCTCAAGAGCCCCTCTCCCATTATGTTTTCAAAGAGTATTTGCCCACATAGCAATTACAGGTCAAAAGTGAGGGAAGAGAGATGGCCATTTGATTTTTAGCTTTGCCTCAGCCGCGGCTTCGAAGCTGGGAGCTGTGAACTGAATCCCATGTGGATAAGCGGGGAGTCATTTTTCCAGCAACAGAAGATCAGACTTCGGGCCCCAATAGCTGACTCTCAGAGATGACCTTGCTGCTCTCATCTGAGTCGAGTGCTACCCTCTGTGCTCTATAACAGGGAAAATGTTGTCATAAAGTGAGAAACAGTGCTTGAAAGTGAGAAAACATAATGCGTTGAAGTTAGTTAACAGGAATTGGCAATCAAGGAAGAAATTTAAATGACTTCCTGAGAGCAGAGGTGTTCCAGATTGTGGGGAAGATGCTTACGGGAGAGAAGTTAGTAACCATCTCAACATGGTGAACAGGGGCTGCTCAAAGGAAATGTCGGTCGCCCTGGTGTTGTTGGAGACGGGACAGGGTGGGGGTGGGGAGCCAGATGATTCCATTCCCCTGAGTCAGTTAGGGTTTTCTCCAGCCACAAGTTCCAGATGTGTTAACCATGGTGACCGAAACCTGTGTCGTAGGGCAAGGAGTCTGGGACAGGTCCAGCAGGAGCCGTGTAGCAGCTTTAAGCCATCAGGGAACAAGGCACCTACTCTGACTCTCCATCTCGTTACCTCGTGCGTTGGCTTCTGTCTTCATGCTCACCTCATCCAGGTCACAGAATGGCTGCATCACTCCACATGTCACCCCTCCATCAAGACGGGAGAGGAGAGACAAAGCAGGGAGCACTTTTATGAAGAAAGCCAGAGCTTTTCAGAAAAATCTCAGAAGATTTCTGCTTGAATTTCTCATTGTGTGCACCGTGTCCCCAAGGCTTGGCCACCTGCAGCCTGTGCCACGGGTTTGTAATTGTCCTGGGGTCCTCCTCATTTAGGAAGGGGCTCCCAGCGATCTTCGGTGGGGGAAAGCAATGGTCTCCCGTCTCCACCAGAAACCTCTCAAAACCCACATCCCCAGAATAACCATGAAGAAAACATCAGAAAAATCCAAAATGGAGGGTCATTCTACAAAATGCCTGATGCACACTTCTCAAATCTGTCAAGGTCACCCAAAACAAGGGGGATTTGAGAAATTGTCACAGCCTGTAGGAGCCTAAGGAAGCTTGAAAGCTAAACGTACTGTCGTGTCCTGGATGGGATCCTGGGGCAGAAAAAGGATGTGAGAGGAAAACGGAAGAAATCTGAGTAAACCTTGGAGTTTAGGAATCAGGAGGTAGTGATACTGGTTGAGCAAACAGTCACCAGTAGGGGAAGCAGGTTATGGGGTATGTGGGAGCCCCTTGCTATCCTCACAGCTTTTCGGTAAATCAGAAACTATTACAGAATTAGAAACTTATTTAAGAAATCAATTTTTGCAAACCTGTACTGAAACATGAATTCAATTTCCCATTAAGCCCAGAGTCAGCTGAGCATGGCCTTTGCTTCGTATCCTACAGTCTTCCCGGGAATGGTTGGGGAGCAGGGTTCCCGGCAGAGAGTGGGCCATGGCAGCCCCGGGGAGAGGGGCCTCTCGTCTCGCTGGTCTGCTGTCGGGGTGCACGTGTGGATGATGGTCCTCTTCGTGTCCAAGTTTTTAAAAATTTGACAAACGAAGTCAAAGAAGATAAAAAATAAAACCAAGGCCTCCATAATTAATCACAATCGTTCATGGTATTTTGGTCTTCATTGGAAGTCTTAGGTGAGGCAACCAGACATCCCGTGTGTGTGTTTTCATTTTCATGATAGCGCGGTCACTACATGATCCAGACCGTAAGAAAGTGTTTCTTCAAGTTGTCATCCATATGCAAAGTGTCTGAGACCTCAAGGGTTTACACCAAGCTCTCTGGGCTTCTGGAATCCTGTGCTTTCCTTTCTTCTTTGTGAAAAATAAGGTGATCTTTGGAAGGTGTCCTGACGCGGCTTCCTGAGGGCTCCTGGCATCTTCTGTGTGACTCTGAGGAAATAGCTCCACCTCTCGGGGCTGCTCTTGTGGGGCTGCAGCACCAACAGGAAATGTCATCCTCACTGCACGTTTCCAGAACATCGTGGAAATTAATGAAACGGTGCCTGTGAGAAGCAGAAGTGCTCAGAGGTTGGCACAGTGACCTTGTGACTCGTTCTTCACTGTCACGGAGAAATGCCGCAAACATAATGCAGGCAAACAGGATGTGTAAATATTTGTGTACACAAAGTCTCCTGCCTTTACGAGGGTTCCTAAAACTCACAGCATTCATTGATTTTTGTCTTATTGTGAAGAAGAAAAAGAGCAATAAAATGTATTCAGTGCATAAAACCACTTAAAAACTCTCCCCTTGCCAATAGAAGTATGCTTGACTAGTTAAGCCCATTGTCATTTTGTTGAAGATTTGCATATTAATGACACCTGCACCCCCCCTCCCTCTCCAAACAAACAAACAAACAAACAAACAAAGGGGAATCTTTGCCTTTAGGACTCTAAGCGCCAACCAAATGCCAGGGTTTTCTATAATGGCCAGAGAAATGTAGAACATTCCCTCCCCAAAGCATTCAGATTTTGTAATGGCAGAAAGTTGTCTGAACCTTCCGTTGTGGTTTGTTCCCAGATTGAGATTAAGATTCAGTGTTCTTCACTGAAAATAAATAAAATAAAATAAAATGGAAAAAAAAAAGATTCAGTGTTCTTAATTTTTAGCCGCAGAAACCACCACACCATGTGACTATCTGCGGGGATGACTTTTGTGATCAGCACAACTTTGTTTTCTGCTTTTCCTTGACTTCCTGGTGTTTTCTGACTTTTGATGGCAGTGTGGCTCACTGATAAGAATTAGCACCGCTTGGCCAAAGTCGGAAGACTCCCTCTGCCCCCCGGAAACCTGCAGCTGTCGGACGGACTCGTAAGCAGCAAAGAAGATGGTTTTAGCATAGGTTCTCCCTGGGCATGGGAGTGGGTCTTCAACATATCAGCTCTCTTCTCTCTCCCGTGGCGATTTTAGAGTTTCAGAATTTGTTGTCTGATGCATTTGACTTAACGTGTGAGTGTGGAAATTAAACATCGCATGAGGAAGGCTTAGATTACTTTAAGAGTAATCCCCTCACTCTCAGAAGAGGGAGGTGAAGATACAGTTATGTAATCTCCTCCCAGGGATACCCTTAGATAGGTACTCAGTATCTCCCAGGGTTCTTTCCATTCTTGGAATCCTACTCAAAAAAAAAAAAAAAAAAAAAAGTAACATTAATTGCTTTCCTGAGGGCAGAGTCCATATAAAGAGCAAGGATGCACCGAGGGAAGAAGGCATCTCAGATTTCCTAGTTCATACTTTTCCTCAAATGGCTTTTCTCATGAAAAGGGCGGAACGAAAGCAAGACAAGACTCCAGAACCACAGGCTATCTTCCTGGTGGAAAGGCAGGATTTTGTAAAAGTTATAAAGAAAAAGTTAGCTTATTTTCAAAATATTATCTTATGGGTGGAAATAATTCACAGATGCATAGTGTTTTTTTTTTCATTATGTGTCTATAGGTTAAAGTTAATATGATTTAGAAAAATGAGGAAGGCCATTCATTTTTATAGCCCTTCCCAAATGCACACACATATTCAAATAGAAACTTACCTTCTCAATGAACCTGAAGGTATCTCATGAGCAGGCTCACAGTTGGGCCAGCTGTGACTGTATCACTGTTGATTCCTGTTGGTTTTATTTGGAGGAATTTATTTTGATTTCCTCCAAGAGACTCAAGCATCAAATGTCTGACAAATTTTCCTGAGATGAAACTAGATATTTTTAATGTATTTTAAACGGTCGTTAGATTACTGACATTGGCTTACCTCGTCTGAAATTTGCTGACGCTGCTTCTAAATGCTAATCACGATTTCTGGCTTTTTATTTATATCATTTAATCTTAAATCTGCCCATGAGTTACTGCCACGCAGCCCGGTGTGTCTTATTGTAAGCGTCCCTGCCTGTTCGTACCAGGGCAGAAGGGGAGTAGTTCCCCTGGGGGCTGGCCAGCAGCTCTGAGGAGAGAGGGTCTGTGGCAGATTCCTCGCACGCTGCAGGAGAAGCTGTCTTCCTGAATGGGAGATGGCTCAGTTCAAAACGGGTGAACGTGGGTAAAAATACATGGGCGCCGCCAATAGACACGGTTATGGAGCAAACGAGATAGGATCCCCACCTTATCGGCTGTTACCCCGAACCACACAATGGCTACAGACCCCTTTATCGCCATCAAGAGATTGTTAAGATGGAGTTAAGAATGGTAATGAATAAAAAGTAAACATGCTTTGCAGAAAAAAGAAAAAAAAAAAGTCGTCAGTTTCATTCTCCAAAGTCTGTGGCGAGACTTTAGTAGCTCACAGTGGCCAGAGGAATTTGTCTCTTCCCACCAGCCAATCTTGCAGGAGCCTGAAAGGAGGTGGGTTTCTCCCCCTCCCTATGTTAGAAACACGCACTTTCTGTAAACAGAAGGGTAGAATGAAGCTTACAGGAAACCGAACAGATGGTACAATAATAATTTGTCAGATTCCTCCCCATACGACAATGATTGTTGGAATTTTCAGGGCACAATCTATGACCCTTCTACCTTCTCGAGGCACGTGAAAGCTCTCAGCGGTAGAATATTACAGGCAGTTTTTGCAAGCCTAGTCTTTATTTTCTTTTAGACAAAAAGAAATCCTTTGCATTGGTCATGCAGATTTATGTCTTATCTACATTTGAGTGGCATAGCCTCCGAGATGGAGTAAGCAAACCTAATTTAATTTATCTATCTCCTTCAATTAACATTCTGCTACAAAATGCTTCTCCTTGTTTCTCCTTTTATACATTGCCCTCCTCCATTTTTCTTCTTTCCCGGCCACCTGAGAGGGATGGCTTAAAATAGTTCAATGACCGCCAGATCCCACGGACCACTCACCCCCTGTAAATACCACCAAGAATTTAGTTGGGGGCAAACTATAGGCATTGAACCCTTAATTTCGAGGAATCCCCTTTCCAGTTGGATTTACCAGGGTCATCATGCATTTAAAATACCTCACCATATCCCGGGATGGAACTGTGGGAATTTTGGTTGGCAGTTTTGTTTAAATACCTCATTATAGCTATGAATAGTGCTTCCCAGCATAGGAAAAATGAAGTCTTTGTTACCACCTTAACCAAAATGAATGCTTGACGAATAGCTGCTCTGAGTCGTTTTGCTGAAGTTCAGCATTTTAGGATTCTTAGAGCCATTTATTATGGGTGATAGTTTTCATCTCTGTGTAAGTCAAATTTTCTTCAATTTACCTTGAGAAAAAAATACGTGCAAATATCTAAGACAACCTGAGACACTCAGTAATTAACAAAAATAACCTCCAGAGAGACTCTTAGAGTCCAGACTTTATAAATTTATTTCTTCGTATGTTTAAGCTGTATTGTAGCACATTCCAAAGCAAGATGGCTTTTGTTTGGTTTGCTTTTGTTTTGTTCTTGGCATCAAAATGACCACAGCTAGTTTCTTGAAGACAAATACAATAAAAACCTTTACGGCCACTGGTTGTTAGCATCATAGCTCATGGTAACGTCTGATAGAAGAGAAAGTATTTATCTAGGATGCCAGTAACTAGGTAACTAGTTTGCTGGGATTTTAAAATATGAGTGCTTTTTCTTCCAGTCATTTGTCCCTCAAGTAGTCATTTGAACAGAGGGTAATGAGAATACCCTTCACAAATCATAAATCAGATGCTTGACTAGTTACTTCTCATCACTGCTATGATGGCTTTAATACCAGTTTATTTGAAAGTATCTAGCACAGTAAATTATATGGTTGCTCTTCTATTTCCCCACTTTTCTTTCCTCTTGGCTACATCCAGTAATTTTTAATACATATTACTGCATACTTGGTGCATTCTGGCTTCATAAAAAACTCTAAATACATATATGGGCTACATATATGCAAAAATGTCATTCTTAATGTTGCTCAGCTCTGATTTAGAAAGACTGTAAGTCAGTGTCAGATGGCTACTCTGTTCACCTCTTTGTTGCACAAAGTAACATTTATTCATTTTACCATTAATATCCAAGATATCCCTTCATATTGGTCAAAAAACACACACATATACAACCATCATCATCCACAGATGGACTAAGGTTCACAGACAATCAGGAAATTAAATTTCTCTCTAAGTCAATTAAGTATAAGGGAGTATTTATTTAGGGTCCTGCAGATGTCCTGATTAGGGGCTTTTGGTTCATGATGCAATGTTTGTTGAACCTAGCCAAATGATGAATTGGGATGCTTTCTACTCCCTTGTCCCCAAAGCTATTTGTTTTTCTTTTAAAAGCTCTCTATAATGTTTCCTTAATGTGGATGGGAAAATAAACAAACTTCTAGGTTCAAATGTAAGTGTCAACATGGAATCCACTAATTTGCTGATTGTTGATGAAAATCAAGCAGCCTATAAACATTAGCCATGATGGATGCATAAATCTAGCTCTCCCAGGATGCCAGGCCCACTGTAGGAACTGAATATGTGGTTATTTTTTACGGAATAAATGAATAAAATATATGATCTTAAATGATGAGACTGAATTTTGTAAGAAATATGCCAGATCTTTAAATGACGAGATGAATGTCATCCTGTTCAGAGGGGTCAATTGGAGAAACTATGGATGGACTCATTTTGGGGAATTCCTTCAAAGTCTGCATCACATCTTCTTGACTCTTCTCAGTAGTGAGAAATGCTATTCCTCTCAAGGTGTATTTGAATTCTTGTTTCACATCCATGTGGTCTACTGTATCAACACAACCAGTCGAAACAATGTAATGGAAAGCACACTGCATGGTGAAGAGGTTCATCTTGATTTCCCCCTTTGGAACAATTCAGACGTTCACACCGCAATTTTCTCAAAATGCCTGGATAGGCTATTCTACTTGGAGCATACCACCAATATAAGAGAAACACACCCATATTCGTTCTACAAAGAGCTGCGGGCATCTCATGATGGTACCAGGTGGTGCCAATGCAAGGTGCTCACCCCTTACTGCCTCCTAGGATGTTCTAGCCCGATTCTTGTGCTTGCCTTACTTTCCTTCATTACATGATAAACAGCTGGAGAGCAGGAACAATGTCACCTTCACAGTTAAAACTCTCACTATGCTTAACATAATGCTGTTACAACATAATACCCAGCATGGTGCTCAGCAAATGTACATTGATTAAGTAAAAGATTATTGTAATACTTTTCTACTTACTTTGGGGGAATATTAGGGATGTGGATGTTTTCACTGAAGACTCTAATCTCTTGAGTCTAAGTTCTTTTGCTTCTTGGTTCATTCCTGGTTACTCTTTTCTTCATAAAGCATTATTTTATCCAACTCTGTCTGAAGGATCAGAACAAATGTCAAGGCTTCGCTGTTTCTGTTCATCAATCAAAGTGCTTGGCACAATCTTTAGAGAAACCTTCTTCGTGTACAGTTTTCTTTCAGGATGTGAGCATCTGTCTCTTGGTCTAAATTTAACTCTTCAGCCGTCATTGTCCTCGCTAATCATGTATTGGAATCAGCCAAATCTCTGACCTTTTCAGCATTGTCTTTGGTCCTCTGGTGACAGCATGACTATACATCACCCAGCACATCTTCCTACCTGCTCTAAAATCTCCTGTGGCAGCCAAAATTTCTTGCTCTTGATGTTGTTTCTTTTATGATGCCAAATTTCTCACTTGTAGGTTTAACTTCTTGAAAATTATACTACATACCAAATAATGATTATGAATTTATACAATATGAAACTCCATAAGTGCTACTCTCAGATGCTAGATAAAGCGGACTTTTCCTCCCCTAAAGTACTTCCACTCCAAGGTAAGAAGTTTTCATAGCACATACAAAAGCTATAGCTATACAAGATAAACAACAGAAGCAGAATCATGTTTGGTAGTTTCATGTTGTAAATATATGTACATAAAAAGCAGAGTTTGTTTTTATGAGTATCTTTGAACAATGACAAGTGTAAATGGTCTTCCCTGATGGCCTTGGGATGCATGATCTATCCTCTGCTATGTCTGCTTTGAAAATGTTGGGCTCTAGTTTCCCCTTCTTGGAGTGAGGACCCATGGCATCTACGTTGTAGTCTCACTCGAACATTTCAGGAGATTAATCTGACAAAATTGGTTAAAGGTTCATTTGAAAGATAAGAACCCAGTGGCCAGTGTGTCCAAAACAAATAACTACCCCTAAGTGTCTTGATATTTTTACCCCAAGATGGTGGATCTATTTACCAGGGAGTTAAAGTGATTATTGAATTAAATACCAGACTAGAAGGAGGCTGATATATTTGCAGATTACTCATGGGAAATGCAAAATACAAAACCATATGACTTTATGAGTGAGCAACAGATTGTGATGATTAAAAAGAGAAATTTTGGATCAGTAAATTACACATTGTCCAATGACTCCTGGAATTATTGAACTAGAGGAGCTCCTGAGGAGTCCAACCCTCTGACTTTCCAGGCGATGGGAATCTTGGTGGCTAAGTGATCTGTCCAAGGTGATCATCCAGGAGAGCAAGAGGAAAACCATGGCTAAGAGTTTGGGTGGGACATCCTATGTCAGTGTTTCCCACCAGGATATATTGATCGCTGAGCCACGTCTTAATTGAGCCTTGTAGGAGTTTGCAACTTAATGTAATTATGACAACATAATTATAACAAAAAGTTCATTCATACCCATTACCTAAATATACATATTCTTAGTAAACCTTTGCTATATATCACACTCTTCCAGATATTTGAGATGGAAGGAAAACTGTGTTCCAGGGGTTACCCCCAAGGATCTTACCTAGTTGGCGAGACTGACATGTAGCAGGTAATCGAATCCATTTCAGTACATGGTTAGGCACAAGGAACCGTGGCCATACAGGTGTGGGGTTAGTGCATCCAGCCAGGTGATAATGGGAGAGACACTCATCGAAAGGTGTGATGTGTGGGTTAGTCGAGCAGAAGTGATGCACGGTGTCTGTCTGCCTGTCCATGTCCATCTGTGCCATGTTAGTTTAGAAAGTGCTGATGCAAAGGCAAACAGTAGCCCTCTTTGGAGGATCTCTAAGCAGACTGGTCCTTTTTCGTGGGTATCAGGTATCAGATGGGGACTGAAAAGGTCAGCTGCATGGAGCATACACAGCTTCCTTTACACTGCACGGAAGCACTCATATTCGATTTGATAGTACAGTAAAAGGAGAATAAGACCAGAGAAGCAAGTGGGAAGACAGTGGATATAAATCCAATGAGGGAGGCTAGGAAGCACTCAATGGAAGAAGTAACGTATGAGAACAAGATTAGGGCATCCCTGGTGGGAATCCAGGATGCAGACAGAAAAGCAGGGAGCTCTGTGTGGAAGGAGGCCGGCCTGGGGCATCCAGAGGAGAACGGCTGCCGTCGCTGTTCAGCCATCCAGTCGTCCACTCGGAGAAGAAGTCGCGCTCCTCAAGGCAGGACACCTTCCTTCCAGAACACGCCCTGCTTCAAGGAGCTGCTGTGTCTGAAGCCCCGGGTTATTCCTTCCCGTGAAGTCAGGGCTGACTTGCTCATGAGACGTTGACGCTCCGACGACACGGTGCCAACCACAAACCACTGGACTGTAAAAGGAAGTTGTGAATGATGGAAAATGTGTAGAACTGCTAGAAGCCCGTAGGAGTGACGCTAGAGAATTGCTTCAATCTTAGACAAAAACACTGACAAAGAGAATCTGGCCTGTAACAGGCACTGGTTAGCCCCGTGCTGGAGAAACTCCGCAGGGACCACAGGGGCTTCTGAAGAAAGTGATGCAGAGACAAGTCATTTCCTGAGAGAGACGCTCTGGAAAAATTGTGAAGACCTAAAACACTTGTTTGCCAGGGGACTGTTACGGTTATGCCGCAGAAGGAAACACGAAGACAAGGAGGTACAGCAGCCTACCCTAAAAATGTGTCTGAAAAATTTTACCCAAAAAACCCCCCAAACCAGAAAACAAAAATAGCAAAAACAAAAACAACAAGATCTTCTTGTTATTCTGGAAGCATTTTTTGTAAGTTGTAACGATTCCTGGATTATTGCTACAGGGGAGACAGAACACATTTATTTTCATATTTTGTTTTCTAAGTTCCAGTTAAGTGTCATCTTCACAAATTACTCAGTAGGACACGGTGGTCTTCGGTTCAGAGGGTACACCCCATGTTACCGGTAGTACCAGGGACCCCCCAGGCTGTGAGACCCCTCAGGGGGTCTGCAAGTCCGTTCAAGCACGAAGGACTAGTGAGGCAGCCCCTCTCTGGACTCAGATCCGCAGACGGCTTCCTGCTTGTCCCATGGAGTGAAGGTCCCCGTGTCGCCTCGCCGGAGGAGAGCCCAGCCGGCTCCCAGTAACACCCAGGCCTGCAGCCTCCCCCGGAGTGTCCATCAGAGGGCTTGCTGCCGTCCCGATGCCTTTCTTCACAATCATCACTTGCTCAGCCTAATTGGCGGACAAATAATTATCAAGGATTTCCTGAGGGCCCACCTGTTCCAGGCAGGGGGTCGGGCACCAGGGATAGAGTCATAAAAGTCACAGTCATCATCCTGGCTCCCACGGGGCAGCTGCGCCAGAGGCCGGGGCCAGAGATAAAGCAAGAGCCAACAGATGGAAGCACAACCTCGTGACCTGCGAGAAGGGCAGTGAGGGGAAGGGACTGGTTTCCAGGAGAGGGAACGAGAGCGTGTTGGGGACCATCCAGGGAAGGGCTGGAAAGCTGGTGAGGAGAAGGCAAGGCTTAGCACGTGAACTTGGTGTGTTCAAGGCTCTGAGGGAAGCCCGGTGTGGACAGTGCCCTCGGTGACCGCGGAGAGAGGGCCCAGGGGCCCAGGACGCCCCATGGCTCTCTCGGCTCCTGCGGGCTTTCACCGTGTGCCTCTCCTTTCGGAGTCAGCCTGCTCGTGGGCTGGAAAGCCCTGATTCCCAGGGAGGTGAGCAATGGGCTTGCAAGGAAATGCGTTGCCCCAGGCTCTCGGGGGAGGAACAGAGCTCTTGCCCGGTCCGCATCCACAGGGCACCATGCGTGAGTGTGGAGGCTTCGGAAGTCCAGGAAGCAGCTTCTGCACCAACAGCAGGTGCAGAGACTTAATTCCGTGCCCCAATTGTGGGCCAGATCTTGCCAGCCCTTCCTGCACACCTGCTCCTCCTGGCCCGGGCTAGGGCCCCGTGAGCCGGTCCCATGAACCACACCTGCCCCTCCCCCGGCCTTGACGCCTCACTGCTGTCCTGGGATCCTCCTTTCCGTCCTCACAAGCATCTTCCCTCCCAGGTCCCTGTTGGCACACAGTCAAGTGGCTGGAACACTGTGACCACTCTCACCTCTCCCCCCGTCTGGCCCCTCTGCTAAGCCCATTATCACCTCTGCTAGGTCCTCCCCAAAGAGCCCCCTCCCCCTTCCCTGGCTGCAGACCCCCCTTTTGAAATCCCTCTCCTGCAAGCAGTGGAAGAAGTGGTGTAGAAATTAAAATAATATTTGTTCATGTGCTCAAAGCCGAGGAATTCCCCTCCTGCCCAGATGCGCTCAGCAGAGCGGCCGGCAGGTGATAAGGGCTGGCCCACACACACAGGGCAAAGTCCATGAAGGGTCCTCGCTGCTAGCTATGGGATCCTGAGACTAATGCCCTCGACTTCTCTTTCTGGGTTCCTTTCTAGATGGGTGACCTTGAGCAAGTTGCATAACTCCCCAGGCCTCAGTCTCCTCACTTGTAAAACGGGGTCATAGTCTGAACCTTTGAGGACTGCTGTGAATTTTAACTAAGATGGAATGAGTAAATACTCAGCATGATGTCGGGCCTCCAAGAGACAGATGAGTGCCCCCACTAGTACTATAGCTCAGTGTCACTAGTGGACAAGGAGTAACAGAATGAAGGATGCAGCTTTTGCCAAACGTAAGTACGTAATTGGATGCTTCCTTTTATTATTTTCATGTGAGGAGGAAGTGCTCCTTTCTTTGGCACATGAATAATTGATGTGGAGGGTGAGGTAGAGTGCCTGCAGCACGCGATGTGCTAGAGCCACAGGAGCAGACACGTGGAAGTCCAGGGCTGAGCGGCTGTAGCCTGCTAGGGAGTGCGGGCTGGGGCCCAGGCCGCTGGGGCTGGATGAGCAGACCAGGGGCCAGTTGAGAGGACCGGGGGCCGGGTGAGCGGACCGGGAGCCAGGTGAGCAGACTGGGGGCCAGGTGAATGAAGGAGCACAGGTGAGAGCCTGGCTGGCCGCTGCCCCCACAGAGCGACTTCAGAGTCAGCGCACCTGGTGAGGAAGACCTCCAGGTAAGAGGGACTCCCCAGCTGTTATTGCCCAGGAACACAGACATCCTTCCGAGTGCTAACACTTTCAGAGTTTCAGTGTTCTCCCCTGAACGTTGCACCCTTTCCTTCTCAAACAGAGATGAAGGAACATCCGTAACCCTTACCTGGCCCTCTCCTCCTTATGGATGCTGGTTCTCAGAAGGAATGCAGGCACTCGGGTCAGTTCTCTGTGTTCCGGAATGCTGGTTACTCCTCTTTCCATTTCCTACCTGTTCTTTTTCTCCCGTTTTCAAGCTCCCTTCTCGCCGAGGGCTGCACGCCTGTCAATGAAAGCACATGCCCCTCCCTTCCAGTCTGTTGTTTTTCACATTCTGGGGATGCGGAAACCAGGTTCTAAAGATGGTTGGAACTGTCTATAAAGGGAAAAAAAGCGCAAATAAGCCCTAAGGGAACACCCGTGGGGCCGATGAACACAACACCCTGAACATCATATGGCTATTCCCATTCCTCAAAGAACGCCTATGTATTTCTTAATTCCACAAGTGTCCGTGGGCAGGGAGGGAGTATCTGCCCGTGGCTGTGTCTGGAGGAGGCCACATCTGGGCTTGCACCTGCCTTCTGTTCGTTACCTGGATTCTTCATGACGGCCTCTCAGTGCTGCATGGTCTGCTGGAGAGTGAATCCGGCTTCCATTAAAGTCTGCCATCAGCTGCCAGCACAGGACCGAAGACGAGGGGAATGTCCTCCAAAGTATTTGGAAGCATGAGGAGGAAGTTTGAGTTATGAAAAGAAAGGGAACGGATACAGACACGAACACAAGACAAAAAGCCCACGTGCCCTTCAGCCTCTGGAAGGGTCTTCGGCATCCAAGGATACTCCCAGCATTGGCTCACAGCAGATGATCTCTCCCGGATTAATGCTCATTGAAATCCATTAAAAGAGTATCAAGAACAATTTGTGTGAACACGTTTCTGTGTATTTCCAAGGCTCAGTCAGGAGAGCACATAATCCATAAGCAATCCCGTTCACACAGACAGACACCCACGGGTAGGAAACGGAGATGGAGACCGGCGCGGCCATGTTCAATGGGAGCAAATGAGTGGAATGCTCTGTTTTCACAGTTCTGGAAGCCAGGTCTCCAGCACATTTTGGGGCAGATCTAGACGGGGCAGATTTCCCTTCCTTGCCCTCCTTTGTCATGGGGTGGTTTAGGTGTGAGGAGAAGGGTGTAGGGACCTCAGGCCGACTTGGATTTGCTTGGAGTTTTGTCGATTATTAGCTGTGTAACAGAGAGACAATTCTTGAGTTCCCTGAGTAGAAATGCACATGAGATGCAAATACTAAAATCTATCTGGTAATTTTATTGACAGATTAAATTGAGGAGCAAAGGTAATGTTTCTGACAAAACCCACTGTTCAATAGATATTAGTAATTGGTATTCTAATATGCTACCTGGTTGAGTCCAGAGAGAAACAAAATGGTCAGTAAAGGTCCAATCTCCATGAGAACCAGGGGAAGAGAGATGTATGACCTACTTAATGTACTATTTTAATGTCTATCTACCTTCCCAGGACAACAATTGAAAGAACCAGTCATAAGATGTGACATCTATATGTTTGCTGAGTTTGTACGAAGTAATTAATGTTTTGATCAGATTAAAAAATTCTTAATTAGGCCTGTGAGATCTTACGGGATATATCCTTTTCCCAGTGGGTCTGTTTAGAAGGCCAAGGATCACTGTTCGGTGGGCTGGCTTGTCTCCCTTGATATGTACCCCAAGAGTGCACCCTGATTCTAACTCCATGCCAGCCACCTGGCGATGACTGTCACTGTTTGCTGGGACCTGGGGGACTCGGCAGTGGGATTTCCCCTCTCCTGCCCTCGAATGAGGAGACAACTTCTGTGTCTCTGCAGCATATGTGCATGGCACGTCATGGCTGGGTTTTCTCTTTTGTGCTCGCGGGTGTGGTTACAAACAAAGAGGGAGTTAGAATGAGACACTCTGTGCCTACATACACGTCTGCAAGCGAACCCCTCTTTCTTCACTTCTGTTCTTCATGCTTTTACTTTGCAACTGGTTCAAGCCATGTGTTCCCAGTGAGCCACTAGCTTTTTTAAAGTTTTATTTATGTATTTATTTTTTTAGGAAGGGGGAGAGGGAGTGAGAGAAGAGAGGAGGGATGGAGGGAGAGAAAGAATCTCAAGCAGACTCCAAGCTGAGCACAGAGCCCAGCATGGGGCTCGATCTCAAGACCCCGAGATCATGACCTGAGCTGAAATTAAGAGTTGGATGCTTAACCCATTGTGCCACGTGGTGCCCTGAGCCACTAACTTTGTAACTATACCAAGAGATAGTCTCGGGTAACTTTGACACATGGTTCTTTATCAGTAAAATAGGAATAATACAGATGTGGGGCAGATGAGAGGGCTTTGCCATAAGTAACTTTGAAAGTTGTAAACTCACTTTAATTCGGGGTGATCTGTTTGCATTTAATAAATTCTATGGTAATGTTTCTAATCAATTTTGTGGTCATAACCACCTACTTATTATCCTTTGATAAAAAATAAAATTGGCCCTGAAACCTGATAAAATGTTAAAGCTTATGTTCTGAAAAGAGAAGAACAATGAGAAACTTCATGAATTTTCCATTTGCTTATACTGAACTTAATGGAAGTGGATAAGGGTTCATTTCACCAAATCCGGTGTGTTGCTTTGAGGTCTTCGCACGCAAGAAGTCTTACAAGTGTAAAGAGAGCTGAGTCTCTAGCGGGAGGCGCCAGGCCCCCGAGCATCAGTGTGCCCTTTCATTGATGGCCTGAGAGCCTTCGAGACCATCTCAGAGATACCTCGAAAACAAGCTTCCCAGAAGTCATCTAAGCCCGTGTCATTCAATATCCTTGGGTAATAAGGAGTCTTGAGTGATTTTCTAAAGTCAAGCATGGCGGCTGTCCAAACGGCCCCAAAGGAGCCCCCAGTGACCTGGTGGCTTCCCTGTCCCACACACATGCACCCCGGAGGTTGCTACTTGCAGCTGTAGCAACCACGTGACACTTCTGATTCCATATTTTATATTTGTCTTGATATTGTTATCCAAATCCTTAATAAAATCCAGCATTTATGAGTAAAGGTTTTTTCTTCGGATCTTCTTATAAACGTTAAGGATGAACCCTCATCACACCTCTGCAGAAAGGGCGTGCGGGAGGCTCCACAGTTATATAGAGAAGCAGCCTGATTCCCATCATCCGACTCTGCCCTTCCGGGCTTTGGCCGGGAAGGCACATCCAAGGCTCTCCCCGAGTCCTTCAAGGGTACAAAATGGCACAGTTTCAACACCACTTCGTTTCCCAGAAGGTGTGTTTGTGATCTGCTGTTGCCCTCAGACACCCCTGAAATGAATCCTGGGCTAAGAAATCTGGTGATTCACCCAGATGCTCCGAGCTTGGCCCGCAGAGCTGTCGCACAGGGCGCTAAGACGAGCCAGGGACGCGGCTTTCCCGGGGCGGCCCTGAGCCCGGAGCCTCCATGGTGCCCAGCCGGCGTGGTGACCCGGGTGGGCCCTGCGGGCACCATCAAAAGCTCGCTCACCCAGACCTTGGGAGGCATCGAGACCAAAGTCTGGTTGGGGGGGTGAGCTTGGCCGCCAGGAGGTCGCGGCGTCGGCCTGAAAGCCCCTAGGGATCTTCCCAACAACCTCAGGGAAGTTGACTCCAGCAAGAAGGCGGCTCCCAGAGCCGCGGCTCGCAATCACCCCGATGGCGGGCAGGCTGTTCTCGGGGTAACAGCTGCTAACCCGGAAAGTGACTCCACGCCAGGAAAGTGTCCCCGATAAGCCGCGTGATGCGTGGTGAGCAGAGATCTGCGCATGTCTGGACTCCGTGGGTAATCGTCTTTCCCACCTTCTCCTGACACAGGATTCGCCCGTGTAGGTGGCCCAGAGCCCGAGTCCCCAGCACCTACAGGGGCAGAACACCAGAAGCCCTCCACGGGAGCACCACCCAGTGATCTGATTTCTGGGCTATGCAGGTTTTGTTTGTTGGTTCTTCTTTCTTTCTTTCAACAGGAAATAAATTGGCAAAGATTGAAGACAGTTAAAGGATCTTTCTTGAATGTACAAGTACTAGCTCCCTGGTTCCTTCAGGAGTTGTACTGAGAGGAAACACACTGTGCCTGAGCCAAAATGCCCGAGTTCTGTCTGCATAGAGAGGGGGAGGGGAGGAGTGGTGGGGGAGGGCAGGGGG